>VWYO01016359.1:0-11510 GCA_013400275.1 Rhadina sibilatrix | reverse complement strand
TTGTAAAGCCAAAGGAGGGCACTTTTTTGGAAAAAAAAAAAAAAAAAAAAAAAAAAAGCAGGAGCTGAGAAGTGCCAGAAACTGGTGGAAAAGTGCCAAAAGGATTCAACAAAATCAAGAAGCCGATTTATTTTTTCTTCCTTATCATCAGGAAAAACAAGGATGTCTGGTGGAAAAAACTCCGGATGAGGAGTTGGCCCCGTGTCCCTTCGCTCCTGTGCAGATTGTCACTGTCATCTTCTTCCTTCCCAAAGCTGCCAGACGTTTTTGGGTTCCCTTTCAAGCAGAGATTTTTTTTGGCAGCCTCCTGTGCGCTGNTTTTTTTTTTTTTTGTGTTTAGAATCTGTGCCACATCAAGGCATCGGAGCTGCAGTGGGAATCTTTTCCCTTTTTTTCATGGTTTCATGGATGACTGCAGGGCTTTATGGAATTCTCCGGTGCTTGGGAATAAAAGGCAGAGCGGAGTTTTCACACAGGAATTCAGGAGTTGGAGACAAAAGGTTGAGTTAAAGGTTCAGAGATATTTGGGGTTGTTTTAACACAGAAGGAGGTCAGTGCAGCCTGGATATTCCAGGCTGGAGAGGAAAGAGACCGAGGAGGCGGAAAATTTCCAAGAGCACGTCTTGGAAGTGCCGGAAAAATAACGAAATAGAATCGTTAAAGGGGGGGGGAAATCTCCAAGTTAAAGTCCAACCTTGGGCTGAATCCCACCACATCCTAAAGTGCCACATCCATGTGGTTTTGGAATTTTGAGGGATGGGAACTCCACCAGTGCCGTGGGAATCTGTTCCAGTGTTCCCCCACTCCGTCAGTGAAGGGATTTTCCCTGATGTCCGATCTCGACCTCTCCAGTGGACGTGGAATGTTTGGGATTCACTTCCAGGAAAAGGTGTTCTCCGTCCTTATTTACGGATCACTCCTGTCTTTCCTGGCCTCTTGAGGATGCACTGCAACTCTTTGGTCACTCCCTGTTTTCTCTGGAATGGTGTGCAGGGATTCAGTGGAGGCGTGAATGGGAATCGCATGGATAAACATGGAGCAACATGTGAACGGGATAAAGGTGGAAGAACATGGATAAACCCTCCAGCAGAGCTTTGGGAATGTATCCCCACCCCTGTGGATTCTTTGGGGCACAGAACCCCGTGAAAAACACTTGGAATTTCAGTTTATCCCTGAAATTTGCTCTTCCTTCTTTTTGTCCCTATCCTGGACCTGCTCCCACATCTGAGCATTTATGGAGATTGCTGATGCTGCTTTGTGCTTCCAGATATTTCTCCTTTTGGGATATTGGATTATCTGCCTGTTCTTCCACCTCGGAGCCCTTGGGTTCCATTTCTTCCTTTGTCCAGAGCAGGGATGAGGCTGGAGAGCAAAGACAAGGCCCATGTGGGCCTGAATGTTCCCATTTTCCCCTTTGCTCGTTCAATTTGCCCATGAAGCCGTTGGGTAAATTTTTGGGAAGTTCCAAAGAGCCTGCACAACATTTCATGGAATCACAGAGATGTCCAGGTTGGAAAAGCCCTCCAGGATCTCCAAGCCCAACCACCAACCAGCACCACCATGGTCACCACCAAACCACGTCCCCCGGTGCCACGTCCACGCGGGTTTTGAGCACTTCCAGGGTTGGGGACTTCACCACTGCCTTGGGAAGTCTTTTCCAGGATTTTACAACTTTTCTGGAGGAAGCTGTTCTCAACATCCAACATGAACAACCATTGATGGAGTTTGAGGACATCTCTGCTTGTTCCCATTGCGGGGTGCGAGGGGTCCCGTTTGCAGCTCTGCCTCAGCATTCCAAGGGCTGAAGGATCCCACTAAACCCAGGTCCCCATGGAACAGCGGCCTCAGGACCCAGGTGCCACCTTCCTGTCCTTTGTCCCACCAGGAGCCATCTGCTGATTCCTCAGGGCTGGTCCCAAACTCCCCCTCTGGAGTCGGTGCTGTGCTTTATCCCGACTTTCCACTGTAAAAATTCCCATCCTGCTGGTGGTGGGACTCACCCAGCTCGCCAAAAAGGGGCCTGAACTTGGAAAAGATTTTCTGTTCCTCTCTGTTTTCCTGGTTGTCCTCTCTCTAATCCAGGGTGTCCTTCTCCAACAATGCCCACACCTTCCCACTTGGAGCACGAATTTTTAGTTCTAGTTCAGTTATAGTTTTGGAATATCCCATGTTAACAAATCCACTTCTTGGGCTGCTTCCCTAAAGGATTCATTTAGAATCCCAAGAAATGTTGGGATTTTTTCCTCTGGAATTTTCTCCTCCAGACCCCCGTGTTGAGCTTCCCTCCAGGTGTGGAAAAAAACCCATTCCAATGATTAACGATCCATTCCAGTAATTATTATTCTTGGTTTGGAAAAAAAAGTAATCCCTTTTCCACTTTTAATTTCCCTGATTTGAGCTTCCAACTGCTGCTTCTTATCCTGCCTTTCTTCCTGAGATTAAAGCATTTTCCCCTTCTCCTCCTGGAAGTGCTCCCATGTTTATAACATTCCCTTCTCGTTTTCTTCCTTTTGATGAACAAACCCAGCCATTCCTTTGAATATTTTCAAATGAGAAATTTTCCTTAACCTTTCGAGTTATCCTGGCCGTTTTCTTCTGGCTCCTACCTCCCTTTTGTTAAAAATAAAAATTTTTAACAAAAAAAAAGCAGCGCACGTGTCTCCAGGCATCTTCTCGCATGGAATTCAGAGGTTAAACATTCCTATTTCATCACACTCTGCCTGCCTTTCCCGGAGTATCCATGGATTTCTTAGCCATGCTGTTATTCTGGGAGCTGATGTTGCTCAGAGGGTCATGGAGCTGTGTGAAAATGAGGAGGATTCAGTAAAAAATGGATTTATTTTTTGTCCTGTAGCTCAGGTCCTCTTCTCAGTGGTGTTCTCCAGTGTCGTTCCTTTTAACTTCAGCCACGGCAGGAATGGGAAAACTGTCCTGGAAGCCTCATAAAATCATGGAATGGTCCTTAAAGATCATCTGGCTCCAAACCCAGGGATTTAAAGTCCCTTCTGACCAAACCATTCCATGATTCTGTGTTAATTTAAACGAGATGAGGGTATGCTCACAGGTTCCTGGTAAATATTGACGTGGTAGAGGAGGATCTTAAAATCCCTTTGGTTTATTTGTGACTTCACCCTGAGAAGTTCTCAGCAAAGCTTTCAGTTTCAATTCCTTTATGGAGTGGGATTCCCCAGGATTTTCTCTTGGTTTTCGTGGTGAATCCCAGGTCTGGCTAAGGAAGTTTAATCCCTGGCTCACAGCAAGTAGGGAGATCTCTGGCTGTGGTCACAGCTTATCTGAGCTCAGCCCATTTGGGATCTCCTGGCCCTCAGGATCTTCCCGACCCTCAGTTCAGCCTCTTTGGGATCTCCTGTTCCCCAGTTCAGCCCATTTGGGATATTCCTGGCTCTTAATTCAGCCCATTTGGGATTTCCCAACCCTCAGTTCAGCCCCTTTGGGATTTTCTGGCCCTTGGGATCACCCTATTCCCCAGTTCAGCCCAGCTGGGGTCTCCTGGCCCTTGTGCTCAGATCACTTTCGATCCTGATCCAGGAGAAGATGGATGCTATGGCAGAGACAGACTTTGAGCCTGGATTTGATCCTCTTTCCCTGNAGCCCATTTGGGATTTCCCAACCCTCAGTTCAGCCCCTTTGGGATTTTCTGGCCATTGGTTGAGCCCATTTGGGATTTCCCAACCCTCAGTTCAGCCCCTTTGGGATTTTCTGGCCATTGGTTGAGCCCATTTGGGATTTTCTGGCCCTTGTGCTCGGATCACTTTCGATCCCGATCCAGGAGAGGATGGATGCTATGGCAGAGACAGACTTTGAGCCTGGATTTGATCCTCTTTCCCTGGAGTTTCCACCCTGGTGGAAATCATTTAGGACAAACTCCCTTTGGAGCGATTCCTGGACATTCAGGGAAGGCTGGAAGCTGCTTGAAGGTTTTTGTGTCCTCTCAGTGTCCAGTCCTGGGAGCAGGGAGAGGTGTGGAGGGAGTTGGGTTTGTTCTCAGCTCTGGGTGAGTCCTGAACTCCCAGGATGTGCCTCGAGCACCACACCCACAACACTTCCAGGGATGGGGATTCCACCAATTCCCTCTTTTCCTGCTGAGCAGGTTTGAAAAAGTTGCCAAGGGCAAAGCTTTGCACCCAAATTGTGCTGCTTTAGTGGCTGCTCTTGATGGGCTGCCAGGTCTTTTCCAGTCTTTCCTTTCCTTTCCAGCATTTTTTCCCCCATAACAAGTGCACATCTCTTCTCCTGCTATTTTCCATCTATCCCGTTTCTCCTGGTGTCTTTGGGGTGCTTTACACCCTGCCCCGAAGACATTGAGGTTTTTAGGATGTTGGGATCTTGTTTTTGTTTGCTCCTGGAGACTGGGCTGGGCAGGGACGTTCAAAGGGAGGCAGGGAATGTGATGGTGAGACAGATAAACAAAGAGAGCTGGTGAATTATGCATATTCCTGAGCTGTTCACCTTGAGGAGGCAGCGGGATCTGGGGAATGGATGACTGGCAAAGACCTTGAGGAGCAGCTCTGTGGGGCTTATTCATTTTTTTATCAGCGCGGTCTTCGAGGAAGATGAATTATCTGCCAGAGGAGCCGTGAGGGATCTGGGTTTGTTCTCATCGAGTTTTGGGACAATAAAGTGACTCTGTTCTCCAGTGCTCCTGGTGGGCTGCTCAAAGCACTCCATGAGCAGGGTTATCCAGCCTGGAGATGCAAATGAGGATATTTCACAGCTCTCCCTGGATTTTCTGACCCTCATTAAGCCCCGGGGAACACTGGAGCTCCGGGATATTGATCACACCAAGCCTGGATCATCCCTGAAACAGCAATTCCTTCCCTGAGGTGTCAGGGAAGGGCTGGGCAGAATTGATTACAAATATTCCTGAATCCCTGAGGCTGGAAAAGCCCTCCCAGACCACTCTGTCCCCAGCCCAGAGCTCTGAGTGCCACCTCCAGGAATTCCTGGGACACCTCCAGGGATGGGCACTCCAAACCTCCCTGGGCACTTCCAAGGCCTGAGCACCCTTTCCATGGGGAAATTCCTGCTGCTGTCCCACCTGGGACAATCCCACCAGTTTCCCTCAAACATTTATAATTTCTCATGCTATTTTAGCGACTAATGATTGAAAATCCCAATTTGCAGTAGAGCTGTTGCTAATCCTCAACCCTCAATACTCCCAACCTCGGTGCTTTGTGTTTGTAAGACCCTGAGAGCTTGGATTTGATCTCCCATCACTGCAGGTCCAGAGGTGTTTCCCTCCTGATTCCCACGGAATCAATCTGTTCCTAATTGGAAAAGCTCCTTCAGGGCATCTCGTCCCTCCAGCCCTGAGCGCAGCACTTCATCATCGCAGCTCGTTAAGAGATGCTGCCCTCATCAATTCTCATCCTGTACCTCCTGGAAGAGGAATTCGTATTTTCCACCTATTATCCTGCCTTGGAAGGAGAACCTGCGGCCAGGTTTTCCAGCAGAATCATTTCCTCACAATTAACTGGGAAGGTTCCCCTCTCGATGAGCAGAGTTTTGTGTGGGTGTTATTTTCTGGTCAGTAATGAGTGGTTGGAAAGGTCAGGCTGTCCAACACCTGCAATGCCAGGGAATTTGAGGGGCTTTACAAAGATTAGTAGCAAAATCCTTGGGAAAAGCAGTAAAAAAATTCCCTGAGAATCCAAGCTTGTCCTGTTCTGCTTCCGAGCCTTGTAAGGGCTGCCAAAATCCAGGGAGGAGCAGGAATTAGTAAAAAAGGGATCCATTTCTGAATTCCCTGCTCAAAGCCCAGCAGAGGGATGGGTGCCTTGGAGTCAAGGATGAGGACCAAACATTTTGTTTTCTTGGTTCCTCCAGCTTTCCTTTGGAAGCTTTGCAGATTTGTAGTGGAATCAGGATGAGTTTTCCACCAGGGATCAAGAATACAAAATACAAAATACAAAATACAAAATACAAAATACAAAATACAAAATACAAAATACAAAATACAAAATACAAAATGCAAAATACAAAATAATAAGATGAAGATGCTTCTGGCTGCCTCTTTGAGCAGTTTTACCCCCAGAGACCTTTTCCAACTGAAATGATTCTGTCACGTGGAGATCCTCACTTTCCAAAGTGGGAGTTCCGAGCACGGCAGGTTAAATATCCTCTTGGAAGGAGGAAGCTGTTGGAGGGTCGTAAATGAATTTGTGTCCTTGTCAGAGCTCGTATCAACACAATTGTTGTTATTTTTTATACGTTGATTTATGTCGTGTTTATATGTTTTATTTCATCTATCTTGGAACAAGATATGGATATATCCAGAGAGAGGGAGATATTCCAGAGGCATCTGGATGCATTTCTGTGCCATCCCGTGCTCTGGGATGACCCAGATGACCCAGAACCATCCCACTGCTCCCACATCCTTCTCCAGACTCTTTCCCTCAGAGGGAGCATTATCCTGGTTTTTTCAGCTCCGTGGGATAAAACTCCTCGTGATCCCACCTTCCAATCCCATTGGATGGTGGAATTTCCCTCTGTGCTTCCCTCGTGGTGATTACTGAGCTTGGGTTTGCTCCCCTCTTCTCTCTCTACTTCTCCTTCCATGGTCACTCCGCCATATTCCCTGAAATCCTTCGGATCCCGCGAATAGTGCTGGATTATTTTTGGAAGTTCAGGAGATCAGTCCTTCTGAAGCACATGGACCAGGGGAAACGGCCTGAAGCTGCACCAGGGGAAGTTCAGGTTGGATATGAGGGAAAATTTCTCCCAGGAAAGGTTTCTCAAGCTGTGGAACAGATTTCCTATGGAAATGGTGGAATTAGTTCCCTGGAAGTTTTCAGAGACCGCGCGGTTTTGTGGCGCCTGGGGACATGGGTTGGTGGTTGGACTCAAGGGCTTTGCAAACCCATTTTCGCCAGGAAAATGTTAAAAGAATTGTGCACTCCTGCAGTTTTGGGTGCCACCTGTCCGGGGAACGTTTGCAGCAGGGAAAAGCGCTGGCTGAGCAACAATTCCCGCAAGGAATTGGGACAGAAGAGCCCCAGTGTGGAGCCTGGGGGAGTAAAAGTGCCCTGAACAGGCAGAAAGTTCAGGAGCTGTGGAGCGCCAGGGAAAACAGAACAATGGGTAAGAGAAGAGTGTCAATTCCCTGTTTTTACCTTCGGATAACTTTGTTTTACTTCCCAGAATAAATAACACGGAGCCTTTGCTGGAGGGGAGGGAGCCACCGGAGATATTTCAGATAAATCAACATTTGCTTCCCTGAGTTACAGTGAGAGTTTTGTGGCCCCGAGGCCCTCGGAACAAATAGATGGGAAGGAGCACCGAGGGGCTGGAAGGAATTTTAGAAACCTTCTCAGGCTTTTAATGTCTCTGTTCCCCGCTCCAGGAGGAGGGATTGGGATGCTCCACAAGGGGAGGTGTTTGTTTCCTGATCGTTCCTGGGTTTAATGCTCAGTGTGGGGAATAATCCCAGGTATGGCTGAGGGAGGCTTGTGACAAATCAGAGCCTTTGCTGGCAAATCCTTTCATGGATGTTTTCAGGTCCGGATATTTCAGGATTCTGGTGAGGATCTAGGATGAGGCCAGGTTGGATAACCTAAAAGAGGAGAGATTTAGATGGGAAATTGGGAATTAGGAATTCCTTGGCGGGGAGGGTGGGGAGGGAATGGAACAGAATTCCCAGAGCAGCTGTGGATCCCTGGCAGTGCCCAAGGCCAGGTTGGACCCTGGGGCTTGGAGCAGCCTGGAGCAGTGGGAGGTGTCCCTGCCCATCCAGGGATGGCACTGGATGATCCCTAAAATCCCTTCCAACCCATCCCCAACCATTCCATGATTCTTTGATAGTTCTCCAATTGGTTTCCTTTAGAATTCAGCTTTTTTTTTTTATGCAAACTGCATAACATAAAATTAAATTTAAATCATAGCACTGCTCAACTTCTCTATGCTTCAACCCAATATAACTAAATAAAATAAATAAATATACTATAACTAAATATAGTAAATTTAACTAAATAAACTAAATAACTAAAACAGTAAATTTAAACTAAATAAATAAAGAATTTCAAAGCTTTAAAAAAATAAATTGAGGGGAAACAACCCTGCTAATCCATCCTGGGGCTCCCAAAACCCAGCTGGGAACTGCCACAGGACAGACTGGGGCAGTGGGAGGTGTCCCTACCGTGGCAGGTGAGGGATGAGATGAATTTTAAGATCCCACCCAAACCATTCCATGATTCCATGATAAACAGAATCAGTAAATAATTTCTGTTTGTAAATAAACTTGTAAAGACCGATTCTTTTGCCCAAAGGTCAAACCACCTTTTGTCAACACCACAAAACTATGGAGAAATCCAGTGTGGGAATCCAAGTGCTTGTAGGATTTTCTGCAGGATCCTGTGTTTCAAAGCTTTGCCCAAAGGTTTCTTGCCAAAAGCACAAAATTTTGGAGAATTCCAGTGTGGGAATCCAACTGCTTCCTTTGCATTGATTTTTAAAATACAGGAAGTGAAGTGCAATTTCTCTGTTAAAGTTTTGTCCATTCCAGAGAAGCGCAACTCACATAATAGGAAATTAATGAGAGAGATGGATTAGGGCATTATTTTTCCCTTGACAAATTAATGGGTATTACAATGGATTTCGAGCAGGCATCGTTAGCAAATGGAAAAAATTGCTCCAATTAAAAATGAACCCCGAGGCTCAACCATCAAAACTCCATTGTCAAAATGGCAATATTTCCCATGGAGTGTTTTAGGAAGAGGAGGTGGAGAAGGATATTCCAGACAATTACAAAAATTTGGCACTGCAGGAGCAGAAAGATGAAAAAGTTGTCTAATTTCAGGTGTGACATTTGGGTGGTTGTGAGAGGGGACTGGGAAGAGTCTTCCAAGGCTGATGAAACCAGACTTTGAATGGAATAAAGAGAAGGAGGTTTCTGTTTTCCCACATCTTGGTCAGCTTCAGAATCTGAGCCTGACACTGCAGAATTCCAGCTTTGTTTTTTCTGGGAGTGATGCTCCTCTTGGCTCCTACTTTACGTTCCTCCTCCAGCTGAAATAGCTGGGTCCCGTCAGGAATTTTATGTTTTCCCACCCAATTTAGGGTGGGCTGGAGGAGCCTTGGTCTGGCAGCGTTTCACTGCCCACCATCCCAGCTGGAATTGTGAGGGCTGAGGAGCAGATTGGGATGTGTGAAGGGGTTTTCTGCTCAGTGCTGGTGTCCTCTGGGAGAAGGCGGAATTATGGAATCCTTTCAGTTGGAAAAGTCCTCTGAGATCAAGTCCAGCCCTTCCCCAGCACTGCCAAGGCCACACTGCCCCATGTCCCCAAGTGTCACATCCACAGGGCTTTGAAATCCCTCCAGGGATGGGGACTCCACCACTGGACCACTCTTTCCATGAAATTTTCCCAGTTGTCCCCTGTTGGTTTCTCAGCTTTTTCCTTGAGCTCTTTCATTAATTCCAGGTGCTTTTCCTCCCTCGCAGAGGGGTTGGATTCCTGAATTGACCAGGAATATGGGCTGCAAGCTGAAGATCCATATACAATTCCACACAGGAATAACTGAGCTCAGCCTCCAGCACTGTGCCAGCCTTGCCTCGTGTCACACCTGCTCCAGTGCAGCCTTTCCCTGTGGAAAAACTCTTCCCATGGGAGGATTCAGGATCACCCTGATCACCCTCCTGATGTCCTGGATTTTGGAGCTTCACCCAGGGGCCTGTGGGACTTCCTGGCTCTCTGCATCTGGGAGTTATCCCTGGATGGAGGCTCCTGGTGAAGCTTGTGCTCAGTTCCCACCTTTTCCAGGACATCCAGGCTGATTTCCCATTTTAATTTTCCTCTCCTGCCTTCCTTGGGATGTCAGTGGGTCCTCCTCTCTTGCCTTTTTCTCCCCATGGATGTTCTTTTCCAATGGAATCCCATTTCCTTTCCAACCAAACTCAGCCTGGGATGTTTTCCCCAGTCCTGGAGTAATTCCTTTCCTCTTTTCCACAGCAATTTTCCAACCTCTTTTTGGGAGTGACAGCACCAGGTCCATGCTCAGCGTTGGATTCTCAACTTCACCACTGCCAGGTCTACAGGGAAAACGTTTTTTCCTCACCTCTCTGGGCACATCCCAGGATCTCCATGGCCCAAATCCCAGATTTTCCAAGGTTTCTTTATGGTCTCCTGTTTTATTCCCCGGGCTTTGAGCTTCGGGTGCTCCATGCTCACGTCCTGGATTTACAATGGGGAGAGGACAAGGCAGGGGTTCCTTGGGACCTCACAGGGCACTGGGCTCTGCCACTGATCCTACAGGACATCCATGGCAAGCTGGTGGCCACTGGGAGCCTTTCCCTTTCTTGGCCATCTCGGGAATTCCACTGGAAGCTGCAGAATGAAATCCATGTGCTGCTCCTAGAACAAAATCACAAAAATGGAGCTTCTTCTGATTCATTTTTCCAAAAAAAAGACCACCAAGAGAAAATCCCTCCCAACCAAATAATTCCCTGGGATATCCCACACCTCCACGAGGGCACGGTGCATCTCCATGCTGTAGTGTGGGGTTTTTATCTTCTTTTCTGTTAGAATTGGGTTTAAATGCTCGGGAGATGCAGTTTTCGTGTCCGGACTCAGGTGTTTATTAATTCTCATCTCTGTTACAGTCTCACAGGCTGTGAGTTCTGGCTAAAAAAGTAGAAAATGTCTCCGTCTCTAACTCTTTTCAAGGTCTTTTAAACACAAATTGTCCAATTAAGAAATGACACCTGAATGATTTTCACTTTTACCCCAATACCCAACCACCCCGGCCCGCAGNTGGAATTCCATGGAAACATGCAAGGAGCCCTTTCCCAGCAGCCCTGTCAGCGTAATCCCAGATTAATCCCTGACCTTTTGGCGTTTGACAGTGGCCTGACAGGGATGCTGCCACTCGGGAGCTCACTCCAGGCAGTTCAGCCAAGCAGTTGGAGTTCCATGCTCGGATCCATAAATTCTGGTGCCGTCCATTCATCAGGAAAGGCAGGAAAAGCAGGAAAAAGCAGCTTTGCTTGAAATGCGTAAAAATCCTTCCCGCTGCACGGGAGCACGAATATTCCAAATTCCTCCTGTTAAACCCTGCCAGTGAGATCCCATTCTCATTGAAAGCAATGCTCAAAGCTCCCAGGGACAAACACGGGATGGGATTTCAAAGGAAAAAATGGAAAAGTGTTGTTTTTCCCGTGGTGCTGGTGGCTGCTCAGAACCGCCAGGATTTCCTGAGGCGCTGCTCCCGTGGTGTGTGATGGGGCTCACCCCACACACTCCTAAAGCTTCCCCAAAGCTGTCCTGAAGGAAAAGGAAGAACAAAAAGCTGGGAAAAAGCAGACAAAAAGCTGGGGGGAAAAAAAAGCAAACAGAACCAGGACACAAAAATCTCTGCAAAGACCCCGTTCCTGTTTATAAAGGCAGGTGTTGGGTAACTGTGCTCCAGAAGGGAAAATAACAGAATTTCTCTGGAGGCAGCACTGACATTGGTGTTGGAGCCTCCTGAAACAGCTCCTGTTTTCCCAAAGCCTTGGC
>VWYO01016358.1:352831-378461 GCA_013400275.1 Rhadina sibilatrix | reverse complement strand
TTTTTTTTTTTTTTTTGTTTGGTTGGATTTTTTGTTTGGTTTTGTTTTTTTGTTTGGGTTTGTTGTTGTTGCTGTTGGGTTTTTTTGGTTTGTTTTGTGGGTTGTTTTGTTTGTTTGTTTTTCCAAAATAACATAGATCTCCAAAAGAGTTTCCACTACTAAAAATTCAAAGCTTCCAAAACAGACACACTTTAGGTTGTGTCAAAAAAGAAAATGCAGATAGTTCAAATAATTATGTAGTTCACAAGGTAATAATAGAAAAACAAATTCTCTAGGAGGGAGCAGAAGTAATGCTTAAGTTCTCAGATTTTAATGCCCAAATATCTTAACCCTCTAATAGATTAAGTTGCAATGATTTTGAGTAAAGCAGCATTTTGACATTTTTAAAACCAAAACCAGACTCATTTACATGCCGAACCAGGCCTTTATAAATTCAAACCTGTCCAAGATTCCCCAAAATGTGTACATATGAAAACCCAGTCCTGCCACACCTCACGCTCCTGGAACACTTTTTATTGCAGATGAAACAGACACCAAGTTTTGTTCTCCAGGAGAATAGAAATTTGAACACAAAGACTCAGAGCTTCACTATCAGAGATGATTTTGGTTTTGTAAAACTGGAATAAAGAACAAAAACTTAAGCTTCCTTTCTGTCAAAATGCATTAATATTAAGACAGAGCTCCAAAAGACGGAAAATTGACACTTTGTAAAAGCAGCTATCATGTTTCACACAAGGGTAGATTAAAATAAGAACAGTAGGACTATGCCAAACATATTTATCCCTACAGTGCTTGTTTCAAAGCCACTCAATAGAAATTAAAAACCAGATTCCACTCTCCCATTCACATTCCACAGAGGCAGGTGTATCCAAACCCAGAAATCACCACCTCTCTTTAAATCCTTCTTTGGCTACTTAAAATTGCTTGCCTTGATTAAATTGCACCAACCTCAGCAGCCACAGCAAGCAAAGCTAATGCCAAATCAAAGGCAGTTAACTGTATACAGTATTCTCTTTAAATATTTGCACTCACACCTAGGGCAAAGCCACATCAGTGCCTCATGGAGGTTACTTTGCATCCTCTGTGCAAGAAACCCCCTCACACTTGAGGGGGCCAAATCAAGGAAGAGCAGCAGCCTACACAAAATTTGCCAAAAATTAGTTTTAACAGCAAGTGAGAACTTTAAGTTACCAACTCAAAGCAGGGTATGAGTGAAATGCCCCTACCCTCCACCTCAAAGATTGCAGCCCATCTCTGGGGGAAGAGGAAATGGGGTAAGAGTGCAGTCACAAATAAAGCCAATGTGCTGCACATACTTTACTTTCCATGTGTTTTGTATGCTGCTCCCTGGCACTGCCAGGCTCAAAACTGGAATTAGCTAATGGGCACGTAACAAATTAATTCAATATTCTTCTTTTCAAGATTACTTTTGGACAAGCAGGCAATTACAAGGAGCTGGAATTCAGAATGGTTTGATATTACATCTGTTACAGCAGTTCAGAGATTTGATGAGGCATCCATTAAGGGCATGCTATTTATCAGATAAATAAATGACTTCATCCCAGGCCTGTGAACCAAAAAGAAATCAAAAGTAACATGCACATTTGTGGGGGTTACAATCACATTTGTTACGCAAAAATACACAAACAGTAAAAAAGTGATAAATGCTCTCAAGACCAGGTATATATGCAGTTTTTAATCAGAGGTATTCCTGTCTGACTTGAAAGGAAAGAAAAAAGAAAAAACCTAAAACATAACATCCATACAGTAACACATTTTACTTGAGCATAATAAAGTGACAACAGTAGAGCCCTGAAAACAGTTCAAGATCTGAATTTAGAAAGCACTATTTAAAAGACAGATATTCTGACAAAAATCAGAATAATATTTTACAATAATGTGCTAAGACATTGTCCACAATAGGACATTTAAACATTCCTGTCTCGAAACTGAAACCCAATATTAATTTCAACTACAGGAAATACTAAAAAGAGCTATAACATTTGTAAATTATATTAATATTTAAATTAGATGTAAGAAATCTATTGTAAAGTTCATTGTAGGGAAAATTAACTGAGGGTTCAATGTTCTATGCTGAAAAAAGACTTCAGCAAGGTAGGTTAGGTTAGTTACATACTTAGATATTTCCAACAGAGAGAAATTCAGCAGATGACTGAAATGTTGCACTTTAGATGCCATTTCCCTGTATGACTAGAACATGACATAATGCTAATAGAGCCAGCAGACCAGATAGGAAAAGATTTGCCTATTTTCCTACTGCAGGAAAATTAAAGTACCATCTCTACCTAATCACTTCACAAAATAGTACAATAATTAAGATTTTTATCACTGAAACTACCCCTTTGTCTCCCTTAATTCATTCCGTGATGCATGTAAACAATATTGTCTTTTTTCATACATGAGAAAATAGAGCGGGGGGAAAAGATTCCTCTAAATCCAAATGTAGCAAAGTGCAACACAAATATTTTGAAGAAGCTGGAGTCCAGATCTGGATTGTCCAAACACAGCTTTGTATATTATTGCAGATTAACACCCCAGAATATTGAGAGTGTTCTGACACTGTAAGCATAAGACGAACACACACACCCCCTCCCCATCACAACAACTTTTGCATATGGAAAACAAATTAAAGTATGAAAATATTTTCTTGAGAGGCGAGGCTTTATAATCGTGGCTGCCATGCACAGCGCAGAGCGTAACATCTTGCAGAGTGTAAGGGTATTTGTTGCACAGCAATTTCAGCTCTGTTGCCAGCTCGATTATCACCATACCGTGCTGGCAAGTGCAGCTTTTTCTGTATGAGAATATCTCAGAGCAGATTTCATTGTTGCTAGGGAGCTGCACAGCTCGAGGGCCCTGAAGGAAGAACAAATGCTGCAAATTGGTGGTACCCAATCAACAGTCAATCTGTTTAAGGTCCATTACTTCTCATTACCTTTTAACTGTTATTTACTTTCTATTAGTTGAGACAGGATGATTGCAAAAAGGATGGCTGAAAATGGCCAACTCAATAGACACTTTTTCAAGCCAGTCCTAATTATTTTTGGTATAATGACACCGTCCATCAAAAGATAAATACATTCTTCAGTCCAAACTAGCTTTGTGTCTAACTTTGCACCAGCTACTAGTGAACATATTTGGAATATGATGATGGGAAGGAAGGACACACATTCTTTCACACACAGTTCTCAGTATTATTTCACTGTTCAGGACATGCAAACTATAAAGCCAAGGGCTGCAAAACTGAGTTTTTTATAGGATATTCCTAATGAAAATTCAGGGCAGGATTTCTAGTGTAATGTTTTGATAATGGTTTAAATTATGGAGGGAAGGATCTTTGCACACTTGTATCGCCTGAAAGAGATTAACAGAGTGTTTCTTGTAGGATGAAGGCTTCATGATTCTGATTTCCAGTGTGAGCTCTGTCCTATTAAATAGAACTGTATAAGATTACAAACAGTTGCCTGAACTTCATGCCCAAATTCACAACTCCTAGGTGTCTTTGCAACTCATGTGATTCATTCATGCACTTATTTTGGTTTGGCTGGAATGACTGTACCATTGTAGCAGCCTACCATGTGTGGTGATACAACCACTCTGGTGCTGCAAGGTGGATTTGAGAGTCAGCCAAGTTTGTCCTTTCATAGAGAGGGCAGAATGGGACTGGGGAAGGAAGGGGGATCACTTATGTTCCTATTATATATTAATAGTACGGCCAGCTGGAAGATACAATTCCAAACACTGATCTCTCACATTCAACCTCACTGTGGTAAGTATCAGCCATCATTAGTCAGTGAAGTTTCAGGGAAGAGACCTCCCCAAAACACCTCTTTGCATGGAAGGAAAAAACAAAACAACCCAGGATTAAAACCCAGGCTGCCCATGTGTCTTATTTACAGGCAACTTTGATCTCTTTTCCTCATTTGTCTGTGTAACAGAACCTTTTTAAATGGCTGATGAAACTTATTTGTCCCAACACCAATAGGATCTGAGATATGAGATGTAATGTAATGGTTGTGTAATGGTTGTGTAACACTTCATTCTGAATTTCTCAAACTCTCAAACCTTTCAATTTGAAGTGTAGTCTCAATTTATATTTTCTATGAGAATTTTTAGATGTTTGGAATTCATACACAATATATCAGCAGCATTTTGTGTCCATCTGATTCAAATGTACTTTATGTAAGATTTAGCTATTAATGCCTCATTATCTGCTTCTACTACCTTACCTTCTTATAACACTTCCTTTGCTGAAATGTTATGAATATTTTAGTGCCTAATTGTATGTGCATTTCCATTTATTGGTATCACTTTCTGAAGGTGTTACTGGAATTGTGCTCTTCATCCCATGGTATTCTCGGCACAAGCAATTTTTTATGGAACCTCTTTGCAGCACATAAAATCTTTAACAAAGAGAAAGTCATTTTCAGACGCACGACTTCAAAGTATTTCTTTTTAACCTTTGTCCCTCTCTTCACAAATCACCTCCTGTAAAAATTCCCACTTAAAAATCTTCACCTGTTTTTCACCAGTGTAGTAATGTATTACAAAATGTAATCTACTTCCCTTTTAGTAAACCTGGTTAGTGCTCCAAGGAATTTGAGGTTTTACTGCAAAGCACATGCACACACATTCACATAAACACAGAAGATAGCTCCAGACCAATGAAGTGTTGCCCTGCATGTTTACACACCTTGTAAGATTTGAGCAGCAAATGCCAAGCACAAATTCAGAATGACATTAACCCATTTGCTGCTCCACTAGCGTGATCTTAATAAAAGTTTGCTGTTGTTTGAATTCACAGCTGCTGATCAATAATATAAATGACACAGAAGAGCCAAGAGAGAGTGAATTGACCCGACTACAGAGACTATAGAGATTTTGCATAGCATTTAGCAAATTATTTTCAACATGAAAAATATTTTATACATAAGCAGATTTAGCAATGCTCTGCAGAAAGCCATCTCCTTTATTTATGACAAAGAGTCTGCAGATTCCAGCTCTTTCATTCCCTCTGTCAATGCAACACATGAGTTATCTGCTGTCACTGTGAGTGCTCACCAATTAATCTTCAGCTGCAGCCCTCTTCTAGAACATGTCACTACTGTGATTTTGTTTCCCTCAGATGGCTTTCCTGTTATTATGCTCTCACATTTGGATTTGTATCTTAATTACATGTTAATATTTTTCTACAAGGAAGGGAGTGAATCAATCTCATGAATTAATAGTGAACAGAATGATAATCCAGGAAGGATAATGCATTGATAGAAGTGCTCTCATGGGAACTATTCTACAAGACTGAAAACAAGAGTTCACAAAGAAATGCACTGATTAGAAGTGATTGAAGGGGCATGAAAGTTGAGGATGGGCAGAACAGACCAAAGTTTAGTAAAGTTTACTTAAACTGAAAGAAGAAACATATTAATTTATATTATTAATATATTTATATTAATTCACATGAAATTTTGAAAAAGTTTAAGTGATGTCATTAAAACCAACTTAAATTATTTAACAATAATTATGGATGCATCTTTTTCCAGAATCCTTCTCATTTACCTTGGCAAATGCTAGAGGTGATGTAAAGGATCACTTCCAATCACTTGCAGTTACTTAAGAAGGCTTTTCCAGAATTTGCTGTATGCTACTAAATAACTTCCCTTCTGCTTTCCAACCAGCAGGAACCATAATCAAGGCTAAACTGAACTGCCAAGTGGTCACAAAAACCAACAACAACAACAACAAAAAAAGGTAGGGAGAACAAAAAATAAAACAGAATAAGCATGAGACAGGCCAAAATCCACATACTCATTGTAGAATTCTCCTCTAATTGGAGACATGTAGAGAAACTTCCATTTAAAATAGATTTGGAAAAAATAATCAGATTGGAAAAAGAAACTTTGCCTAAACACATTTCTATTTTTGTATTTTCTTTTATTGTTGAGAGAACCATAAAGGTTTTTATTTCATTTTTTTTTTTCAGATCAAAACTTCTCAGCATTGTTTTGCCTTTTGTTTCCATAAAAGGACAAGATTGTCCTAGAAGCTTTGGTAAATTAAGGAGGAATTGGCAGATGGTTTGTGAATACAAGCAGTTTTGATAAACAAGCTTCAATGAAAATTTACTTTCAAGCAACTGCTCCCAACTCCAATTAATCTGCTGTGAGAAATAAAGAGATAATGCTTCTGTGCTTTTTATCCCAAATATGGCTTATAAAAGAGACAGAAAAAATAAATTACTTAGAACCAAGAATTCTAAATAAAAAGTGTATCTCTTAGGTAAAAAGTGATAATGCATTTGCAAAGAAATCTGAAAACAATCCCATAATCATTAGGGGGGAAATAATAATAAAAAAAAAAAAATCAAATGGGAACAAAATGTGTCATGGAAGACAGTGAATACTGTGATTAGGGCTGTAAGTCTGTTATTATACGTGCTTAGAATTATCTCTGAATAATTACAGATGAGGCAACAATAGGAGTTTCAGCATGTGCTGGGATCTACATTCAGTTTAGATAATCTGATATTTCAACACTGTTTCATCAAAAAACTGTTACATGAGAGTAGACTTAGTTTTATTTCTTATGAACATTAAAGAGAATTTATCTGACTTTAATCTCCTCCTCCATTTAAACAGTAATCATTTTCCATATCTAAACCATCTAAAAGCATCCAAAGCACAGACACTGTGATTTTCATAAAGAGATTTTCAGATTTTACCTAGAAATACCACAACCAAAGCTAGAATTTCCTTCCCTTGTACTGGTATCATGTTTCTAGTTACTTGTTCCTCATACAGAAATAGGGTTTTTTCAATAATGAGCTTCCAATAGGAAGGAATTTCTATTCCTATTTACTTTCTTCTCATTATTTGCATTTTTTAAAACAATAATGAATTAGAGCAGCAAAGGCAAAAAATGATTACTTTTATCTGTTAATTTTACTTGTTGTAGCTTGAGTTTATGCAGGAGCATCAAAAGACCATCTGAAAACTTTTGCTTCAAATCTCACCCAGTAGCAGCTTACTTTGCCCATTTCCATTATTTAAAATCTGCATCATTAGACTTCTATCACATTAAAGAAGCACACAATTTTTAAGGTGTTTAAAATGAGATATCATGTATGGTGTCTGTGCACTCTCATTTGTTTTCATACTTTGAAACAGTTCCATAGTCCTTTCCTGAAAGAAAGTATCTCACTGGAGACACGTATAATAAGGCCATTAAAGAGCTTTTAAATAATTAAAACTTTCATATATCTTAATATCTCGGGTTTTTTTTCCCATCAAATAACTATGACTCAGCTTTTAATGTATCATTCCTTCATGGAATTATAAAAGATCAACAACAAAGTCCCTTAATGCAAAAATGAGGGATCCAAAGAAGTGGAATGAAGAAAGCCCATGGACTAAAAGGTTCCTCATATGTGCAAACAATATGTTTTCTCAAAGGCTCACAGATGAGGAATCTTTAAATAGGCTACTTATGTTGCTGGGTATTTATGTTCTTGTTTCTATTCTCAGTACAAAATATTGAACTCAGAATATTGCCCAGTAACCCAGGAGTTGATGGAAAAAACAGAATACAGACATATGTGGATAGTTGGATGGATGGATGGATCAATAGATACACAGTTATATGTGCTAAAAGCACAAAGTACTATGAAAAATTATCAACCTTCAATCAACAAAACATTTGTAAATAGGTGTTGGGCTCCAAAGACCTCTCGATCATTCTCTACTTCTTTCAAAACCCCAGCCAAAGGTCTGGATGCTCATTTAAATGGGATATGTATGCAGGAAACTTAAGAAGTCATCAGAGATTTATCATCAGCAGCAGCAGCTCAATAATTGAGTTGCATAAAGAACAGCATGCAATTTCCAAAGCTTTCAGTGCTATTTTTTTTTTCATTTTTCATGATTTGAAGTTATTTTTCATTTCTTTTGGTGACCAGCTTCATTATGTCCCTTGAGTGTTACTTGGGCTCAGAATCTAAAGTTTCTAGCTCAGCTATAAATAGGAAATTTCAATTAAGCATATTTTTGAATTATTTTAATGATGCCAGCAAAGAAGTTTTTGTCTTTTGGAAAGTGTTTTCCCCTCATTCTCAATTTATTTGTATGCTATCTAAGACCTTTGCTTAGTACTTACACTTCTTTTGTACTGAAGATTTCTTACACCTTTAAAAAGTGTTTCCATCTGCCACAAGGCTGCACTTAATGTTGCAGTGAGTAATGGCATACATTTCACATAATTACTAATTAGTGGAAAGATCACATAAGCTTGGATTTCCCAAGATTTCTGCAATAGATTCTGCAGTGTAGTTTTAACGTTTTATCCACCCTCTAAATTCACAGAGGTTTGGGTGGAATAAAGAAAAACACAAAAGGGCCAATCCACATGACTTTTTTTTCTCTCCCCCTTTTCTCCCACTGGAGTCATGCATCCACCAGAGGGCAATGCTGCCGCTGAGAAGCAGCTGATCCTTAAAAAATTCAAAACTTCACTTCATCAAAGCACTTAGAGAAATTATAGGAGTAACCAGAGACAGAGGAATCCTGATCTAGCAGTACATTAGACTGATTTTTGAATGGGACAAAGAGAACTGATGGACAGGATCTTACCCAGAATAAGGGATTAAAGCTGTGAGACAGAGGGGAAATTGGAGAGAAGAAAGCACATACCCTAAAAATTTTACCTTTATTGAGAATAGAGATTAATATATTTGAGAGAAGAACTCTAATCCAAATTCTGGCAACTTACCATGATATCAGTGGGATGTGAAGCTTCCCCATCTCGCTCAGCTTTGGTTGTTTCACTCTACTTCCTATCAATAATGTCCAAAAAAGTCATTGCTGCCTGCCAAAGCAGCTACAAATTAGTTGATAGTCTTAATATGGATTTTATTTAGAGTCAGAGTGATAAAACTTTGCAGCCTCAAGCTAGCGCTCCTCTTGGCAGCTGTGAATGCACCTGATAAATACAGAAAGCAACTCACCTCCATAAATACAGAAATTGTTCAAGCTTGCAGGAATTGTGGCAAAAGATGAAGCACTCAAGCTACACCAGGTACAGCAGCACAAGAAATCTTTCATTAAAACCCAGGAAACTCGAAAGAGAATCAGTGGCTCTCATTTAACTTCTCCACACTTTCAGGACAGCAGCTTTGAAAGGCCAGAGTTAAATCTCAACCTGACAGGCTGACACTGCTTTGTCAGTAGAACAGTATTGACTGCAGTGGTTTGCAATCAGGTGTGAAAGTGCTAATGGCAGTTTTCATCACAGCCCAGCTCCTCAGACTTTAAAAGCCTTACAGTTCNCACTCTTGCAGTACAGCTCTTTATCTGACTGTTTTTCTCAATTTGGTTGAAGTTAAAGGAATTTTACTGGCTGAATAAACAAAAAAAAAAAAACAAAAAAAAAATTCACAGATTTATATATATATTTCTTTCTCTTTCATGGAGAAGTGTCTGGTTAGTAATGAGGATTCCAAAACAGCTTTATGCAAATTTTTGGTTTACTATCTAATTAGGGTACCTTAGAACCATAAGCATTTTAACTTATAGCTAACTACAAACTTCCCAGATCCAAAGATGTCTCTTTTTGTTCCTCCATTGGTCTAACAGGGCAGGAGTCCATAGTAATTTTAGAAGTTTTACAGATTTAGTTTAAAATTTTCTGTGTGTATCATCAGAAAATTGCTACCTAGCAATAGAACATACCTACTCCTGTAAAAATAATCAGAAAATATTTAAATTAGTCTCTTGACAAGTACACATTCTTAGGTACAGCAGAATGGCCCTGGAAGCCAACTAGCAGAAGGAGAGATCATGGTTTGCTTGTAATGTTTGTATTCAAGACTTATTAAGCTGAGGGATATGTGTTATGAATAAGGAATTGTGGCATTCCCAACACTCACATCCCTGCCACTGTGCAGTGGTTAGTCCTGCAACAAACCTGTATCCTTTTCAGATTAGTCTGCCTTTTTGATGACAGAGAAAACCTTGGGGATCAATGCATTGCCCTGGTCTTGGAGGGTAGGCCAGGTCACACATTTCAAGGATTCAGTGTAGTTAGGCTGCTACTTGTTATAGCAGACTTAACATCTCATCTTTGGGCTGCCAAATCATATCCTAGTTAACAGCAAAACAAAACAAAAAACACCCACTCACACCTTCTTTACAGATGCTTGTTTTCCAGTGTCCTAAAAACCTATTTAATTCCACTGAATATGCAGTCTGATGGAAACCTCTCTGGAAAATGCAAGTAAACACCATGGAAAAGGAAAAAAAAAAAGCTATCTGTAATGAACTGAACATGAGGGGACCAATACTTTATAACAGAATTTAAAAAGAACTGGTCAACAAACCTGGCACATGAAATGCAATTGAAATGAGTCTCTTGGCCTGAAATTTTTTAAGTGGTCATTCTAATTGTTCTCTGTTAGAGTACAGCTCTCTTTTCATCAGCATTTTTGCTAGTTTTCTACAGCTAAGCATTTGCGGATAAATAAATCACAAATTTCCATGAAGTATTTAGGATTTCAAGTCACTTGGAATGAATCACTCTTAGTTTGTTCTGTAAAATTAAAACAATTATTTGGTTACTCCACTCCATTCCAATACTTTAAAACACAACACCGAGTCTTAGCCACAGTTCATTAGACCTCTTCAGAGCATCACCAGTTATAAAGGTCAGGGGTTTGATGGTTGGATTCAAGGCTGTGCAATTAATGAAAACAATACCTGAAGTCTGTGTGTTGCCAGAAAGATAAGTTTAATTTACATTTCTGGTTCCACACCTTACCTCTTCTCTTTGATTTGCTGTATTTCTCAGGTGAACTTTTCCATATTTAGAAATCTGGCCAGCCAAACAATTCACCTTTCATTCATTCATTTCTTCTGTCCTTCTGATTGTCTATTTCAACATACTGTGTGAGACTTTATGCATTAATTGAGGTTGCCTAAAAGTGTAGTTTCTTGCTATCACCTAGTGTAGAAGCAGATTAAAAGTAACCTCTGTATGCTTTCCACATGTTTAAAACCTTTTAGAACAATCCTGTGCTGGCCATATTTAAAGAATCCAAAGCTATGGAGTGGAGAAAAGAACACAGGATCTAATATGATTTTTGTAAAAGTTACACATAGAACATTGACTGAAAAATCAACATTGGATTTTAGTTCTATATAAAGCTACTCATTGCTTGCCTAATCCCCTGTTGGTTTGACAAGGACCTGCAGTATGTTCTTGAAAAGTGGGGTTAAGTTAGATCAGATGAGGCACCCACAAACAATCAGGAAATTATTTTGGCTTGTAGCTCAATGCAGTTATTAAACATAGAATGTGGCCAGCAATAAGTTATTTGTGGTTTAAACTACCTAAGTATATCTCTGTGGTTAATAAATATACTCCTAAGGCTAAAGAGGTAGAAGCTGATATTTGTTTTACATTCTGTAGCTCTGTAGCAGTGTCCATTAGGTGTGTTTTATGGAATAAAACATGGCAACCACTCATCCCATTACACTGATTTTGTTACCTCCTATATCTGCACTACAGCTGCACCTGCTCTATAAAACTACTGATGCTCATCTGACATACAGCCAATATAAAGATTTATAAAGTGCAGCAGAATTCTGCTATTCTAAACACAAACCAATTAAAAAAAAAAAAAAACAAAAAAACCCAAACAAACAAAAAACCACCCAAACAAAAAAACCCAAACAAATGTACATACACGTGATTTTTTTTTATTTGAAATGCAAATTTAACAACACCATTGATGATCAATATTCTCTTATTTTCCCTAGATTAAAAATGAAAAAAAAAAAAATAAGGCTACCTATATAGCATTATTCTGCACAGAGGAAACTTATGAACCAAAGAGCTGTCATCAGATACTTGTCACGTAATAAAAACTATGAATATTTTGATACCAAAATCAAAACTGCAATTATACTTTTAACTATGACTCATTGCTGATTTAGATTGTTGTGATTAAAGATGTTTCTTTATGCATACAAATTATACATTGAGTTTGGAGACTGTGTGAGAAGCAGGAGAGCCCAGCTAGACATTGTTCCTAAGTGCTTGGACTTTGTGAGTGATGTTCCTGGAAAACACAATGGCTGCTTCTGGAAATATTTCCTTATTTCTGAAAGAAATCTGAGGGTTTGGAAATCTTTATGTAAAGAGATGTATAAGCAATGTCTGTATTTTTTCATTTACTCTTTTGTTTGTTTGTGTTTTTTTTTTTAAAGAATAACTTGGTAAACACAGTGAATTTTTTCCCTGGGCAAAGAGTTCCACTGGTGGTTGAGTGAGTGGAAAACAATTTTTGTAGAGGAAATAAATTGAGAATAAGTGGTTTTACAACAATACTCCAACCAGTACTATCCATCACATTCAAAGGAAACACCACTGGAATAAACACTGCAAAGCAATGCAAATATAGTAACTTACATAAACAAATCAATACCAGCAGACTGCTATTGCAAGGCTGAGTTCAAACAGCTCCTTTTTATTAAAAAAGGTCACTAGTCCCCAGTTCACCACTACCTATATTTAATAAAGATGGACCAAGTTACAAAGATACTGAATACATTTCTATACATTTAATATTTAGGCACATTGAAAGGAATGAGATTTCCTGAAACTTTCCTGTCTGAGAATTCAGGAGCCACTCTGCCTGCCAGATTCCCACCACCAGAGGTTTTCACCGCTGGGACCAAAGCCCCTTCACCATGAGCAGCTCCAGAGAAGCCTCAGGCGTCCCACGTGGCTCCCTGAACACCCCACTCTCACATTTACACAAGGTTTCCTATACCAGTCCCACAATGGATCCTGAAAGCAGTTTAATCTTGGCACAGTAACACAGAAACAGCTCAAGTTGGAGCCTTTTGGGGACACCCCGGGCATTTGTACCCTCACAGTCTATGTGAGCCATAGTCAGGGCTCTTCCTACAGAGCTCCAGCTGTCTCTGAGTGTCCTGTCACCTGGATGCTGCCACAGGTCCCCGTGCCCTTGCTGTGCAAAGGGTCACTGCCAATCCACAGCCCCCTGCCAGGGGCTCCAGCATTCATCACCCAGCCTGCAGCTCCCTCTGCTCTCAGCCAGCTGCCTGCACTAGGTGTGTTCCTCAATACCAGGAGGATTTAACACCTTAAAAGCCTCCCAGAACCTCTCAGTAAATCACCACACTATCTTGTCCCAGGCACACCTTCAGCTCTTGCAATTCTGTCACATTGGCCTCTCACAGCTCCCCTTAGAGCCAAAGCCCCAAAATCAGTGACCATTTCCAGTAGTAAAGCAACTCAAGGGAACAGCTTCATTCCTCACCACAGTACTCTGACACCAGCCATACCCAGATACCTTGGCCAGAGAGAGTATTTTTTGTTCAGACTCTCTCTGAGAAGAAATGAAGTGGTTTTCATCCTCACCTCTAACAAAGAGGACTCAATTATTCTCTTCGAGTTACTTTCTGCCACGGCTCCAGTACTCAAGTGCTCATCCATACAAACATGCATCCTAATCTGCATTTGTCACTGTTATTTTTAATATGTAAGCCAATTATAGTTAGCTTTAAATAGAGAAGCCTAATGAGAAAATGTATCCCATAATTAAAAGAAAAATGAATCAAGAACTTCCTGCCAACATTAACTGCTGATTTTACAGCAACGTTGCCTACTCTTTTCTTCCATTTCTGTATTTGAATTTTTGTGGGTTTTTCCCCTCCTAATTAAAAAAAAAAATAAAGGTTAAGATATTTGTTAAGGATTTCTTGAGATAAAGTTTTCCATGCAGAAACTTTTGCAACTTTTTTTTGCTAATTTAAGTCTTATATATTCTTTTTAAGAACCTCAGCCTTGTAAAAAGGGAAAATTCCTTTCTACATTGGCAAGAGCTCAATTACACATTCTAAAAATCTGTACAGAATTAAAGTATAGCAGACCATCTAAAATTCACTGGCTGTCCATTTATTAAGATTACACATACATTTAAAGGAGAAAATTGTTTCTTCTTTGGCTATCTAAGAAGATCTATTTCACACACTTCGCTGTTCCAGATACAAAACTGTAATTAACTTGAGACTTCTATTTTGTATTAATATAGCCCTGTCAGCAAGCTAGAATGTTTAATATGCACTGGTCCTCTGTAGGCATATTAATGAAGAATTGCCTGCCACTGCAAAACATGTTAAATTCCAGCATTTCCATATGGTCAGATACTACACCAAAGAAATTTCAGTGCAGTGATTTTTTAAGCTCAATGTCATCCCCATGCCAAGCTCTCTGCACTTAAAAATTGAGGCAAAAAAATGCCATTCACAATCATTTGTGTAGACATTCAAAATTTCTCACCACATTTTCAGTTGAACTCCTTATTGACTATTTTAAAGAAAACAACCAAACAAAAAAGAGGTGGAGATCAGAACTGGCAAAACCCCAAATTTCAAGTCTCCACCTCAAAGCAGATTTTTAAAATATAGTTTAGAATAGATATATATATAATTCCATATAAATAAGGAATGGCTAAGGCATGAAATGGATTTGTAAATGAAAGCTTATGATGTTCTGTTTCAGAAGTACTGAACCAGTACCCAGTCAATTCTTCAGCGAAAAGCAGCCACTGGGTTTCCCAGAGGATTGTAAAGTAGAGTAGCTCTGACACACACAAGATTTATTCCACACTCTACATGAGGAGGCTGATTTTCAAGTCCCTGGCTTTACTGAGGCACAATGAGAAATTTACCCCGCATCTCAGCTGGCTCCTACGTTCAGAGCTCACAAGTATCCAAAGAATGCTGTGATGTCATTATTGTCTACTTAATAGTGAACAAAACTGTTCTTTCTTGGACTGGTTGCCACCAGTCAAAAGTTGCCACACAGATTTCAATTATTGAAAAATAAATATTAACAAATAGGTGGCTTTTGCACAGCTAAGGCCTTTATTGCAAAGCTGAGGCATTTCACTGACCCTATGGTTACCAGCTTTAGAGTTATGAACTCTTAAGAGTTAAGACCATTCTTAAGAATGGTGATACAAGTTGTTTCCACAGATTTAATGGCTTGAATTATTTTTGTTTAAAAAAAAAAATAATGTCTGAGACAGAGGACAGAAAATGGAGAGAGTAAAAGGCAAATGTTGACCTTATAGAAAAGCAGTCTGATCTGGATTTTTTCATGGAAGAATTCTACCATGACTTCTCCAGTTCAGAAAACACTTTTAAAACTTTTAGTGCGTGTTATGTGACTACAAATTTTGCTGTAGTAAGAATAGTCACTCAAACTTATGTCAAACAAAGACCATTATTTCAAAATAATATTTTAAAGATAAATTGTCTTTAAAAACAAGAGTGACAAAAAACCTGAAACAACAACAAATAAACCAAATTATAAACACAGTTTTAGATTCATTTTGCTTTGACACTCATTAAAAATAGATGATTTTGACTGATATGACAACATTGCAAAAAAGAATTGCTTAATTATGTCAGATATGAACTAAAGTTAATAAGATTCAATTACAGAAAGCATGTTTACAGCACTTCCTTGAGCTTGCTACCACACAAGCTGTTCTACTTCTTAACTATTATGAAAAACATAACATCAAGAAAGTCACATTAGCAGAAACCATCCTGTTATGGTCTCAACTTTGTGTCTTCCACTGAACTGAATGAACTGCAGTCACAGTTTTAAGTAAAGATAGACAAGAAAAGTCTGTCATTTTAATGAGGCAAAATATTGTATACCTAATGCCTCTGGCCAGTCCTAAAATGATCTTTCTCCTTCTGAACTTAAGATATCTACAACACGCCCTCTTATTTTTTCAATGCTAGTCTGTTTTTCTGGTCATCCTTTCCCTTACTTGGAGACAGCATCCCTGAATAAGATTTTTAGGAAAAAACCTTCAGATCATTTAGGGAAGATGCAGGTTTTGAGCTAAATATCACAAGAAGTTCCTCCCAGGTCTGAAAAGTATCACACCTGTTTTGAGGACAGCTTGCTTGCACACATGAAGATCATCCTCTGATCTTTTACCTATGATAATAATTTACTATAAATCCACTATGCTAATATAGTTATTTGTGGCCCAAAATATGAATGAGTACTCAGGGGTTACATCTTAATTTTAGCTTTAAAACCCCATTGGTTGCATTTTCTTCAAAAAACTTCTGGAAATGCATGTTCCTGACACAATAGTTGTCGTTACTGTAAGTTAAACTGCAGTCTACAACTTCTCAGAACAACACATATTGGGCAAAGGCTGAATCAGAGAATTAAGAACAGATTTTCAGCAGAGTTATGCTGTGCCATCTGTCCTTTAAGTTCTTGTTCTAGCTGGTTTTCAGCCTCCCAGGAGGAGACCAATAAGATAGATATCAAGATACTGAGAAATAAGCTTTCCTTCTCTCTGTCCTTACATACATCTCTCATTTACCTTCCCTCCCTCGCTCTCTCTTATCCCTCCTCTTTTTCTCCACTCTTTTCCTTTTTCACAGCTGTACAACCATTACAGCAGCAAATAGAAAGCAATAAAAATACGCCTGGGGTAGCTTTAAGTAAGAAACACCCAGCCTCAGGTGCATCAGTGCATCACAGAAATCAGTGCAGATGCCTGACTCTGTAAAGCTGAGATGCAACACCTGCATTTTCACTGGGAACAGTGCTAGGACACTTGTTATGGCCAGCTGTCCCCTCACCTGATGCACAGAAATCTGTCTGCTGCTGTGGCTCCTTGCAGGCATCTAACACTGCTCCATGCCTTGTACCAGATGTGTTTTCCCCTGAGAACAGAGGCAGGGGCTTGTCAAGGTCTCTGTTGTTCTGACCCAGCCTCTGATTTCTAACCACATCAGAACTGAGCTTTTTCAGCAAAAACTGTGGTTAATCAGGGTGCAGAGTTTCCTAACAGTCTGCACCTATTTAAACATTTCATCTGTTTGCAAATTTTTCTAAGCTTATTTGTTCATAATCTGAGGAGCCTGCTTGCACCCACTAATGGTAATTACACAATGTGAAAAAAGCATGCACCAAATATATGCATGGAGAGGACATTTTTAAATTTTTTAAACATCCTGATCAATTATAGTAATTACCATTAGCTGGTCAACATCACCTAAATGACAGTGCTTCATTCAGAGAAATAAATGGAACCAACAATTATATCAAGGCTATATTTGCTTCCAGATGATGTGCTGTTACCATGTGAAAAATCTGCCTATTTTCTGAGGTTCCTGAAATGCCTCTCTTCATAGTATGCAATCTGTGAACTGTATTTTAAAAATGCAAAACAAACTGAAGAACTCACTGCTTTGTTCAGCAAGTGTGTGTACTGGATGTTGGAGAGTAAAAAGAGTTCTAGTAAAAAGCTGCAACACGGAGCAGTGTGGAATTCCTCAAAGAGATTGAAAATAAGGGGAAAAACCAGATTTCTGAAACACCCTGAGCACCTCATTACAGCATAGAAGCAGTAAAACTCAGAAACTAAACGGCTAAGGAGTTCAGATAGTACTATCATAGAAACACAGAATTGTTTAGGTTGGAAAAATTTAATCACATAGATTGTTTCCTTTCTGCTGTATTGTATTTCCTGCTACGCTGAAGTCCCCCAGGATAATGTGGGCTATGAGTTGTGAAACTCCTCCCAGCTGCTAATAAGAGTATTTCATCTGCCTCTTGAGCCTTGTTGGTTGTTCTCTAACAGGCCAGGATTCTCTGCCTTGTTGGCCTTCCACTGGATTCTTACCCATAAACACTCTACCTTATCATCACTGTCATTAAACATCCTGAAACAATTGAGACACTCCCCAACATTCAGCACAAACCCATTGCCTCCCCTTCCCTCCCTGCTGATCCCTTCTGAAGAGTTCACAAGCATCCATTGCAGCACTCTGGTTGTGTGGCCCATCCCACCATATTCCCACCATGCCCATCCGTGTCACAGTGTTCCTGTGGCACCGTGGCTTCCAGTTTCTCCTGTTTTCTGCCCACATTGTGTGCATCAGTAGAGACATACTTCAATGGGGCTATTCATTCCATCACCTTTTAGGAAGGAGAAGCCTTAATCCCTATGCCTGCTCTCAGGCATTTCCATGTTTTCTAGCACATAATGACCCTTGTGCCTTTGCTGCCACGTGGATCTCCATCCCCTCGCTTTACTGAGACAGCAGACTGAGGGACCTCCATAGCACACCAGCATTCAAAGTATGCTGTCCCCATGCTTATCTCTCCTGATCCTGACTTTAACCCTTTCTCTCTTCTAATTTCTAGTTCAAAACTTCCAATGAACCCTGCTAATTCCTGTGCAAAGACCCTTTTTTCCCTTTGGGACAGGTGGGCCAAAAATTTCATAGAAACATTGCTGTTGTATAGAGACACCATTCTATGATCAAAACATCCAAAATTCTGCTGGTTACACCAGGCTCAGAGCCACACCTTGATCTGCTGGCTCTTGCTGGTTTTTCCCTCATCATTCCTTCTAACAGGAAAAAATAGAGGGGAATGCTCGTTGCACTCCTATTTTTTTAACTAGTTCCCCAAAGCCCTAAACTCTCTACTGATTGCTCTCAGACTTCTTGTTGTAACTTCATCACCAACTACCTCAAAAATTAGTAATGGATGATAATCTGAGGGCTGTACCAGGATAAGAACTGTTCCAGGTATGTAGGTAGGAATTATTTTAGCATTAGACTTACCAGTTTGTGGCTATGTCAGCATTAGTTTTAAAAGAGCCATGCTAAGTATTTTCTTTGTTTCAATCTCTCTGAACAAGCTGCTCAGTCTTTCTTCCACTAAGCTTCTGTCTGATTTGGTTATTCTGTATGGTATCTAGAATAGGAGAATTGACTGACTGCTAAGCATCTAAAATTTTGTCTCCAGGTAAAGATACAGGGTATCAGACCATGGTTCAAAACAGGGTTGAAGAAGCCAGGTAATTCTAGATAACAGATAAGCCTATATTTGCTATGCTGTAATTCTATATTTGCTATTCTGTTTGCCAATGTTGTTGTGCTCTTTTTTCAATACATATATAATTCACTGTCTGAATTATGCTGAAAATGTACCTCCTGATGAAATAAAATCAACTACACAGGACAGTAGCTATCTGTAATGTTTTATCCTGCTTTTTCAACAGCTGTTTCCTTATAGTAACAGAAATATTGAAGAAAATTAGTAGTACAGCCACAGGATAATCATAAAATCAATCATAACCTTTTTTTACTAAATAGCTTCAGGAGTTTCTCTATGTGGTCTCTACAATCTCACCTCCATAAGATGATGCAATCTGATGCAAACATCCCAGGATTTAATTTTCCAGCAGAGGATGCAAACTGACTGTTGATGAGATGCATGTAACTCATGTTCATGTTTCCCCAATTAGGGGAAGCTAATGCACGACTTGCCTTGTATTCAAAACTCACCTTAAACCTACACAAAACATTTTTTCAATCAAGAAAATAATTTACTTGATTGCAGATGTTAAAACATCATATAACATGTTGTTACTTCAACATGTAAATGTTGATTTGCATTTCTGTACAATGACAGAGCAGTGAAAGTCCAAATATTTCTGAAGTGGCGACAGTTTGGAGCATTGAGCACCTCTCTGGAAAGCCTGTTCCAGTGTTTGACTTCCCTCTCCATAAAGAAATGTCCACTATTAACCTACCCTGACACAGCTTTGAACTGTTCCCACACATCTGGTCACTGGACACCAGGGAGAAGAACTCAGCTCCTCCCTCCCCACTTCCACCCCAGGAAGATGCAGAGAGCTATGAGATTGTTGCTCAGCCTCCTTTTTTCCAAACTGTGCAAGTCCAAAGTCCTTATCCCACTGCTCACTTGGAGCCCATTAACCTACATGGGTTTTATTGTCCTTCTCTGGATGCATTCAAGGACCTCCAGGTCCTTAAATTGTGGCCACAACTGCCCACAGTGCTGGGGATGAGGCTGTACCAACACTGAACACAGTGGGATAATCATCTCTTTAGACCCAGAATCACTTCTTTAGGCTGGTTTGTAATTCTTCACGTTCTGATCAAGAGCAGATGATCAGAGTACAAAAAGTCAAAAGCAAATTTCAACAACATTTTTACCCAATATTGCATATTATTTTGTCTTACCTTCAGGTAAGATAGGAAATACCTGCATTGATACCTGTTTAATTCATCTTCAAAAGCAGAACAGATAATTACCCTTTAATTTCCTTAGTGAGCTGAATTAACAAGACAAAAATGGAATTTTTACTTTGCAGATTGGTCCAATGAGCATGACACTGGAAAGGAATATACATCTCTAGCTAGAAGTTATATCCTGTAACATGGGCATCATCTAGTTAAAAAATAGTGTTTTACAAAATACCTTGCTCTACCTAAAATGATCCTCTTCTATATCTTTCTAGGAAAATCATTTACTACACATTTTGTCTTCGAAAAAAATTTTCAACCTGCTACTTAGTATCCTAGTTTGAAATCTCAAAGGTATTCTGAGAGTATTGTCAAATATATGAAAAAAGTGCAAGATCCTCTCACCAGAGATGAACACAATCAGATTCCTGTCCTATGGGAAATTTTGGGTTCACTTGGGACTATCCTCAGTTGACATGATAATGTGTATTTATCTGATACAAATTCTGGAAAATAATTTGTAAAAAGCCCTGTTGATGATCATATTTTCTCCAAGATACAGCTCTAAAGTCAGCTAATACTCAAAATAATAATATATCCATTAAAAATTCTTATTTATTTTCAAATTCTATATTCCATTTCAGACAGTACAAAGTATTTATATAAATAATAATCTAAAGAGAAAAACACACAGTTTTTCTACTAAAATTACTAGTATTTCTGGTGTGTTCAGTTTTGCTTTTTTCCTAAAAAAATCCTATGTACGCTTATCAATATTAATTTTGGTATTTTATGAGTTTAAAAAAAGTCAGTTTTGAAATTATTGCCTTACACATATTTTTAAATGATTCTTTGGATTTTTATATTTGATTTCACAAAAGACTGACAAATTTATATAAACTCTGAATATTGGATAAAACCTTTTTTTTCTTGAATGGATAATTTATAGTTTAAGTTTGCTGAAGGTTAAACTTTACAACAGCCTGACTCGGGTACAGTATAGAGTAACAGTAATTCCCAAACATGTGATGGACAACTGGACAGGTTATGGAAAGGGAAGAACCTCCCTGGGTATAGGCATTACCTTCCAAACTTCGTTGATCCAAGTATTATCCTGGAATAATTACTACTTGGATTAAAACCAGTGACATTTAAAAGTGACAATGCAGCAACCTGAGGAGTGTATTTAATTGAGAAATCACATCCCCCAGAGTACTCAAGTCACTAAGCCATTGTAATAATTAACCACATCCCCTGTAATTTTTTTACTGTTTATGATACAACTGAGATTTTTTTCCATGTGTGTCCTTATTGATTGGCAAGTCTGTCCCTGGAACACATCAGTCCTTCCCTAGAGTTTGCTTTGGGAACATCCATTTTATCATGCATCTCTGTTCCTCTCTTATAAGACATTATTTCACTTAATTCTATTTTTATTTTGTGTGACATTGTTATCGTCATACTAACTAAAAGTATGGCATTTTAAAAAGTGGCATAATGCACACCCTTTGAGGATCATTTCAGTACATCATTAGGAAAAATTGTTTATAATGATTACAGAGTTTATTTGTGCATTTTCAAAGTTCCAGCTTAAAGAACAGATTCAACCCAGTTTTCAGATGGCCTCTAGATACATTCTAGGTAGAAATGACTCAGACGAAGAAAGAGAAGATTACAGGCATTTAGATTCTACTCTTTTTAAAAGGATGAAAAAAGCCTGATGCTGCACTGCCACATCAGTGGGGAAAGGAACAGGTTGCTTTTGTCCTTCTATTGCCTCTTCTGAGCTGTGCTGTACTCCCAGTGGGACTGTAGAGCAGATTGGCTCAGGTGCTCAGAACATTAAAGAAAATTAATTAACATTCAGCATGTGGAAATATAATAATGTATTTGTTTGGACCTGCAAGATAGAATTTCTTATGTGAGAGCACTGGCATCAAGATCTTGTGCTTTAAAAGAAAATGTTATTTTCCTGATTTTACTAGGTGACCTCTTTGCACTTACTGTTATCTACTCAATCTGGGTGCCTTGCTCAGGCCTATTTTGCTAGGTAGTGACGCAAATTTCTTTTAACACAGAAAAAAAAAGTGCACTAGAATAGCCATAAACACATGATAATAATAGTAATAATAACAACAACAGGATTATAAAAACTTTCAGTACTTTTTCTGCTTTATGTGGGAGGATGAAGTAAGGTCCACTTTAACACAACTCCTCCCTCAGACACTGAGTGCAGAAGGTGCCCATGGAAATGCCTTTTTGGATGTACATTTCCTCTCATCTTGAAATGCCAATTTTCTTAAGAAAAAATGTGTACTGAGCTTTGCAAAGATGAGCCAGTTTTGCTTGCAGGACTTCAGATAAGCTTGGCATAATATAAAAATATTACTAAATTTCTGATATATTTACCACGTGGCTAATGAAGGACTTGGAGACTTCCTCATATATGATTACATATATATAAATGAATATTCTTTTGAAATGAGGGTCTAGCACAAAAATTAATCACGTTAGAACAATATGCTATGTTTCTATCTGTCTCAGTAGGACCTTTAACTTATGGGTTTTGTTCCAGTACTGTAACAGTAAAGTTAAGAAGTTTTTTTATATAAAATTTTGGCATGATTTTATAAAGGTTATAAAAAATCCATCATCAACCAGATCCAACATAATATAGGTCAGCAACTTGCTAAACACCAAGTATAAGATTTAAGGCAACAAATGTTGACTAAGACATAAGATTTAACAGACATTTGCACTTTTCATTTGCAGTTTAAAACTTAAATTAACCAACTTCATCTGTTTAAAAGAGCCATTTAATATCTACCTAACAGTTTGTATAGAGATTTCTAGTTCTCATGTTTTGCAAGAAAAGGTTTAGGTTACATTATTTTATAGAACTCAAATCCTACTTCTTTTTCCCCCTCTAACTTGTAATTTTAGACTAAAAGGAAATACAGGAGAGATGAAGAAGACAATCCCTGAGAGTTTCTGCTGTAGAATGTTGATTAATGAGAGGGACAATGTAGAGATGAAATGGTGAAACTTGCTGAGAGAAATCTACGTGAAGATCCCATACTAAGGAAAAACCCCCAACATTATAATTCAATTAAGTTTTGTTTTTAGAACCAAGTGAAGCTAATTATTGATGTTTGTATACTTTTTACTACAGGTTTTCTCTTGTACATCTAATTAATGTCAACAACCAATGAATTGGTCCCTACGAAGAGATAATTGCATGCTATGGCTCATTCACTTTCACTTGGGGAAGAGAGATACCACATTTTATGAAGGTTGATTGTCTCCTGCCAAGAGTCATCTCTAGTTAACATTTCTTTAAATTGAATATTTATTTCCGTTTGTGCAGCTGGGAGAGTTTTACGCTGCTTTTGTTCTAAAAGAAATTAAAAACCTACTTGCAGTGCCACAGACACACATCAAGGGAAAACTGACAAACATATCTAATTGAAAAGCAGAAAAAGCCTTAGTTTAAAAAAAGGGGTTTTTTTTTGTTGAGCTAAAGGTCAATGAAGTTGTAATGGAAGCCAACAAAGCTGTAATATATTTATGACTTGGCAGTTTGCTGGAGTGAATTGGTGCAGACCCAGCAACTCCAGCTGAAACCATAATTATCAAAAAATGGTACCAGCCTGCTCTGCAGCTGAAGTCTTTGTCCTTATGGTATTTATACTCTTCTTTTAAAAAAAGGGGTATAGCATTTTCAAAAAACAAAGCAACCTTTTTTTTTTTTTCCCTAAAGACAACAAGTAGTATTCTGTTAAAAAAAAACAAAACAAAACAACAAAACAACCAACAAAAAAACCCCTCCTCTTTCCCCTTGTTGTTTCATAGCTATTCCTCAGTTTGCAAGAAAAAAAGGAACACTGCTTTCATCTTTGTTTTCAAGCAACATGAAGTCCCACTCTTTGACTAATATTTGGCCTTTTCTCAATGAACCATGTCCTCAGAGTTTAAAGAAAGAGACCATTAATAAAAGCCAAAAGCTAGTTATATATTGTCACACCTTCCTGTCTGAAGAACATAATTTATAACATTTATTTTCTACTTCAAGGTTAAAAGCCTGAAATCAGGGTCTAAGGGATGAAAAAAGAAGACATAGATAATTTTTTATAATGGAGAGAGTAATTTGTGCAATCATTTCTCACACCAACTTAACTAAAAAATAATATTGATCTACCACATTTGTAAACAAGCTTGAGAAAGTACACAAAAAATAGGGAGTATTGGAAATAAAAGCTGTTTGATAAACTAATTTTCATTTTTGTAATAGGGGAATTTAACATCTTTTCAAGCTATTCTGGCCAATGTAAAATGGCAATATGAAAATAATCCCTATTGAAATTGTAATAAAATTATTGGAGAAGTTAGCAAGTTGTATGCTGTTCAGGAAAGGTGCATTTCATGAGTTTACGTGGACACACTGAGGATTTGCTGCAGCTGGAATTTACAGTTGGAAGATTTCTGAGGTGGTAAAAATGCATCTCTAGGGATGGAGAAAGACATATTATTGTTCAAGAGGTGACCAGGGCACATGTACTGAATAATTAACGTCAATAAAGAGAAGAAAAACAAGCAGTTCTATTTTTCATCTCAAAAATGGGGAGCAGAACCTTTGCTAAGCTCTGGTTTTGCTATCTGACATCCTACAGCTACTCCCTGACCTCCACAGAGACACAGGACAACATTGACTTCAGCAATTATCTTTTCCCATAGTCAGAACTTCTGAAGATTTTGAAAGCAGACATGAACAGTTTTCATCAATAAATAATTCCAATTCAGCAATAATTTCATAGATGATCTACAGATTTTGCTGTTAGCAGGCTATGTCCATTACTGGTAGGATGCCAGATTCAATACTAATTCTGTCCCAGTTTTATACATTTTTTGTTTTTAATATTTCTTCTTCACTCTCCTATCTCAGAGTTAGTGCTGTGAGTCTTGACTAATGATTGATCATAATAAATTTTGTGCTTTAGAATTGCTTCAGTGGTATAAACATTTCATCTTCATTGTCAATGTGAAATTGTTCACATAAAGCATGAGGTTTTTTTAAGATTTCTATTTCAATTACTTGGTGTATGCATGATGCAAACTCAGGAGTTAATAATCAAAATGTATTAACCAGGAGAAAAAAAAAAAATAAGCTATCAGAAAAGTCTGCATGTGACCTGAAAGAGGATGAAAGGTATCAACTTTTGAGCATACATTAAATCCTCACAATGAGAGGTAAAATAAATGGGAATCAGAAATTCCAGTCTTGGAAACCGTAGCTGACAACACCGCAGTATAATTTTTTTTAAAACCTTTCCCAACTGTGCTACATGTAGGGTATATATGCATCTCCCATCTGCTCCTTGAGATGAAAGTGAATTATCTAGTCAAGAATGGGAAGGAACTCTCTGCATCAGTGATTCCTTGTGTCTAACCTAGCTAAGCTTTTCTCCAGAAAAGCAGGGGGAAGGGGG
>VWYO01016358.1:306204-352770 GCA_013400275.1 Rhadina sibilatrix | reverse complement strand
TTTTTTTTTTTTTTTTTTTCTCTCTTTAGTCTGGGCCTGTTGTTTCTGGGAACTGGGCCAGTATCTCTATATGATATTTTGCTTACCATCCTGATGTAATACTTAGGAAGTTTCTGATCTTTTTCACAATATAGAACTATCCAGACAATTTTTAAGCAGAGTCAAATGATCCCTTGCTAAACTCTTCAGGAGGTATTTAGGCATGGATCTCTGTTGGAAATGCCAATGAGTAAAAAGACATTAACAACTTTGTGTCATGGTTACTTGAACTTATTTTGCAATCCAAATTTCTGTTTAAATGCTTGTATTATAGGGCATTTAATTATGTGAGGCAAGGAGATGAATTATTAAAAGTCACTTTATCAGGTAAGTTTTAGAAAGGAATAAATAATCTCCCTAAGAAGTGCTTAAATCAGAGGGGAAACTCATTCAAAACAGACAGGACTCTTACAGCAAATAAAATATTTTTTGTACATTCCTCTTCCCCAAAAATCTCCTATTTGTTTCTGTCCACAATATTTTCAGCAAAGGATGAAGTACTACAATCCTATAAAGCCCTTATGACTCAAGTTTACATTGTCAGTGAAAACAATTTGGATATCTCTCTGAATATTCAAGGGAAAAGGCACAGAGCTGGGAACAGATTTAGTTGGTGAACAGTTCCAAAATTAAATCTTTCAGCATTTTATATGACCTTTAATGGTTCTTTTATTCTTGAATTATAAGCCTATAATTTACATCAACACATTGGACTCACCAGATTAAAGAAATCTTTTTGTGACAGGGAGTAGCAATATCCTAATTTTGGACATACATGTAATTTCAGTTGCAATCAATGATGCTTTAACTGGTGGTGATCCCAAGTATTTAATGTCCCATAGTGGCCAACTGTCTTTAAATTACAAATTCCATTTGGAAGAATGTTTCTAATAAGGAGCTAGATAGTTTCAGTTTTTGTTGTTTTGGTTGTTGTTTGGTTTTTTTTACACAACACTTGTATATTGTAGAATAGCGGGAAGCAAAGCTGAGGAAATAGTTCCCGTTTAGGAGATGTGGTGTATAACAGTCTCTGCTTCCACTGCTCTAAGGAACAAAGATGGAAACTCAAACCCAGACCTCAGAAGACAAAGTACTAAAATGAAGAGCCCAGAAATCATTTTGAAATCTCTTGGGTTTCAGTCTCACCCAGAATCAAAACTGAATTCTACTTTCTTAGCATAGAGCTAGGTCTTAGAACCATTGGGGTTAGATAACGGATCTCAAAAAACCAACACCCAAACAGAGAGGTATTTGTGCATTTAGTACACAGGTAGGCTCATCTGAAGCAAAATACGGTAAGAATAAACTTGGAGAAATTTCAGAAGGTGGCCAAATTCACATCCTGGAATGCATTAAGAGAGCTTCCCCCATGTTCTAAAGGCCTAAAAATAAAAAGCTCCTTAACTGTATAATCTCAACAGTACCCGATTCACACAAGGAACAGTTTTCCTTTAACACATCATCTGTACCCATGAGGGTCATATCTCCTGTGTTGTTTGAATTTTGCTTTTGCAGAAGCCAATCTTTTTTAAGAAGACAATACAGCATGTAGTTTTAAATGTTTTCCATTCTTTCTCTCCCTCTAGAACTGAACATCAAAGATTTATAACAGGCCATGAAAAAATGATGCTGAACTGGCAATACTTTTCCTCTAAATAGCCACAAAGTTTAGCAAATTAGGTAAATACTAACCCTGATGTACAGGCTTTTCTTCAGAAAACACCTTTATGTTTAGTAAAAAAAACCAAACTGAGGGATGCATTAATTCTCCACAAATCATTGAAGCAAATAAAAACAATTATACATACAATCAAATACTATCCTAGAGGGGAAAGGTTCACATTAAGACAGAACCAAATTTGATAGAAACTACTTGGTTTATGTCTGCAAGAGCTATCTTTGTCACAGGATGACAAATCCAGAGGGGTAGTACTACACTGTCCTAACAGTTGAACNACTTAGAGTGATCTTGAATGGGATTTCAGCTTTCTGTCTGGCTCTGGAGTTTTCCACACAGGCCTGTGCTAAAGGCAGTCATACCTACTCCTTCCTCCTCCTCTCTTTAGCTAAATCCTAGTCTGGGGTCCTTAGGCATCCTAGTTGAGGGGCTAATAGAGCACTAATGCTTCTTTATGTGCTTCCCATAAACTCCACCCTTTTCCTTTCATAGTAATAGTTCTTGTGATAATAACTCACACTAACATTTTGGGTACAGTTTTACAATTAAGATTCAGCCACATAGCCCTGAAATGATTTAGACTGTAAGTGACATCTGAATGACTGTGTGAGACAGAAACCTGTAGTTCCAGCTTACTTATGCCTGGACCACTGCAATATTTCTAAAATGCTTCTTTAAAACGTAGTTCCATATCTGGGATGAGATTCATTGCTCTCCTGCTGTGAGCTCACACAGAAGATTTAAGCAAGGAAATAAGACGGACAAATTCTGTGCATGAGGAAGGGTGTGGCCAGCAGGTCAAGGGAAGTGATTCTGACCCTACTCTGAGCTGCTGACACCACATCTGGAGCACCGTGTCCAATTCTGAGCTCCTCAGTTCAAGAAAAACAAGGAACTACTGGGGATGGTCCAACAGAGGGCTATGAAAGTGGTGAGGTGAGTGAAGAAAAGAACGAGGGATTCTGGGTCTGTTTAGGTTGGAGAAGACTGAGAGAGGACTTTATCAGTGCTCACAAACCTTTAAGAGTAGGTGCCTATAGGATGGGGCCAGAGTATTTTCAGTGGTGCCCAGTGACAGAAGAGAGGGCAATGAGCACAGACTATGAGGAAAAATGTCTCTGGTTTGTGGGTGGCAAAGCTGCCCAGAAAGGTTGTGAAGTCTTCTTTTCAAATATTCCAAACCTGGCTGGGAGTGATCCCAGCAAGCCACTGTAGGTGAACCTGATTTGGCGGGAGGGTTGGACTAGATCTCCACAGATCCCTTCAAGCACCAACTGTGCTGTGATTCTGTGAATTTGGATTTGAAAAGGGTTTTATCACTTGCAGCTTCCCCTGAAACTACTTCATCTTTGTAGAGAGCAGATGCTCAGCCCTGCTGATATATGGCTGAAACATATGGCTGTGGATCTTGAAGTTAGGAAAGATATAAATAAAATATGCATGACTTGAAATAATATCGTACAACACTATATATAGAGCTGTCTTAGCAAAAGTTCAAATTAGGATGGCTATATATTTATTTAAAAAAAAAAAAGAATATTGTAATATTGAAGTGCCACAGGGAAAGAAAGAAGATAGTTTAGTATGGGGTGAAATAACCACACCAACACCTTGTCTGCCTGCAACAGCCTGATCCTAAAAAGACCTCAAAAGATGTAAAATCTTGAGTAGCAATACACATTTCTTAAGAACTGTCAGCAGGGAACATGCCAAAAATCCCAGCTGTTCTATAAAAGTATTTGTGAATTGCTTCATCAAAATAGTAATTTAGTCCATAGACTAGAAATGAAAAATTATCTTTTAAAATCCAAAATGTACATTAAGAAATAAAGTAAAACCCATGATTTTTTTTTCCTAAGGTAGATGTTAATGCAAACAGTACTTTAGATATAGTCGAAAAATGTACTCAGATGTCATGGTCAATTCAAATTCTCTTTATTAGAAGTAGCATTGCAGCTGTCTATAGCATGTCTTGGCTCAGGTAGAGGGAAGAGTCTGCAATTTGGTTCATCACCTTAGGACATAATGTAAAAGAATTACGATGCCAACACAACTTTTTCAAGTCATATGTTTTTGGGTTTTTTTAACAGGAATTAAAACACCTGCCAAGAAATCCAAGAAAATATCAAGCAAAAAAAGCCTAAGATTAGAAATTAGGAAGAAATTCTCTACTTTGAGGCTGATGAGACACTGGAACAGGTTACCCAGAGAAGGTGTGGATACCCCAAGTCTGGAAGCATTCAAGGCCAGGTTAGATGGGGCTCTGAGCAACCTGGTCTAGTGGAAGGTGTCCCTGCCCATGGCAGGAGGGAAGAACGCATTCATCTTTAAGGTTTTTTCTAATCTAATCTATGATTCTTTGAAATCATCACAACTCTCTTCCAGGTAGTGAAAAAGTAACATAGACCTTTCCTTGAAAAAATACTTTGAAAAAATACCATTGAAAAAATAGAGACCTCAATGCATTTTCAACACTAGGAAAAAATAGTACTGTATTACTTTCTATTTTTGTAGCTAGACATAATTATACATTAGATTAATTATTCTGGGCCATAAAGATCCTGGAAAACCAGCTGCTTTTTTATTAATATTCTAGCCTTTCAGGCTTGAGCTTGATTTGACATGGAGGGAAGGAGCAAGCAAAGGCCTTTGCTCTGGTTCTCAGTGTGAACAAGGTGGGAAATAAGGAGAAACTGGACAACAAGTTCAATGCATCTGTACCAGCAATTACAAGCATTCAGAGGACACTTCAATACTGGCTACAGTTATGTGGAAACTCTCAATTGTCATAAAATGAGAATCAGGGTCACATTTACCTACAGCATTTGTCTTTGTTTTCTATCAATACAAACTCAGTCCAACAGTATCCTAAATATATTACAGCACTCACATCTATTTAGAGTCCAGAAAGAAGATTTTTTACTCTGGAACTAAGACTGTTCTCACATCTCTCACATTTTCAGATAACTGTCAGAAGGTTCATACACTTTTTCCACTGTGAAAAGGTATATAGCTTCAAATAGTCACAAAGAGAGAGAGGCTGGGTATTTATAATGTTTACATTCTCCTCATTAGTATGAATAGTAATTAAATAGAAATAAATAAGCTGCAATATAATTAAGTATTAAAGTTCTTCAAGTCACAGAAACATTTAGGCTGGAAAAGACTTTTAAGATCATCCAGTCCAACTGTTAACCCACCACTAAACCATTCCTCTAAGTGCCCCACCTACACGACTCCTTTTAAGATTCAGGGATGGTGACTCAATCCCTGGGCAGCCTGTTCCAGTGCTTCACAATGCTTTCCATGAAGTTTTCCCTCATAGCCAATATAAAACTCCCTTGGCACAACTTGAGGCCATTTCCTCTTATCCCATTGCTTTTTACTTGGGAGAGGAGACCAAACCCCATCTCTCTGCAACCTCATTTTAGGTACTTGTAGAGAGATGAAATAGTAATATAACTATATAAATTGTATTAATTATTAAAATAATAGAAATAGTTCAGAAAACAACACAGATAAATTGTTATAATGAAAGTAAATAAATATCTTTTGAGGGGGAGGAATGAATACGGAGTTAGAAAGTTGTGTTTCTTCCCTGGAAGGCTAAATGAAACAGTTTAAGAATCATCTACTCATTCATTTGTCACTGCCATTGAATGTGGGTCAGTGTTAAACTGGGTTAGAACATAACTCTGTTTCCCACTGCATATTCTGGTTTATGATCTCAGAAACCCTTAAATGAAGCCCAAATAAGTAAGGTTTGCATACACTTTCAAGGACTTCTAAAGAGTCCCTTTCTTTCCTACCTATATTTAGGTGATTTTCTACAGCACACTTGACTTATTTCTAAAGTCCAATCAGAGCCTCCCAGAAAAAATGCCATACACTTCTAAAAAATACCTAACATGCACCATATTATACTGCATTTAGAAGTGTACTAGCAAATTCCTCTGGCCAGGTTGCATTTTACAAATGCAGAAGCCAGTTCTATGAGGCAATGTGATGAGGTAAGTCCCTGTGGCACATGTGACACTCAGGCTGAGCATGTGGCCCAAGAAGACTCCAGATTGCATCCAGATTTGTAGCCGTGTGTCCTTTTTTGATTATGATTCAATGAATCTCACATCAACACTATTTTGGTAATAGCCAACATCGACAAAATGTGTCACTTCACAGAAAGTTCTGAAAACCCAGTTTGTACAGGAATTTAAAAAAAAAAAAGTTCTTAAACTCCAGCTTTTCCCTACAGAGGAGGAATTATATTTTGATCACAAAGGCCTAAAGCAAATATAAAGACTCTTAAATTTTATTGCTCTGTTATGGACTTACAATATGCTGATTCCTAAAGGTAAAAATATCACCTCTGAAGTCAATATGTTATCTAGCAAACAACCTTTCAGTTGCTTTCCTTGGCCAACGTATTTCCACCTCTAAAACCACTCAGAGGACTTTCCTAATTTAAATAAAGCTCAAGGTCATAAGGTTTACAGGGTTCTCTCCAACATTGCTGGAGCATTACTGTCTTCGTTCAAACACTCACTAACAAGGAAACCAAACCAACCAACCACATACTTAGATGACAGAAACCAAAGAAACATCTATGTCTTGTCTACATAAACTTCTGAGAGTGCTCCTATGAGGCTCTTTGTTCCACTCTAAGTGTTACATTTAAATAAATAAATACAACAACAACAAAAATGACAAAGCTTTTATAATGTAATTGGCAGCAGAAGCTGAGAATGCTCACCCTTAGTCTGGCTGTCTTCAGTGTGGAGTAGAGATGTTAACCATAGAACTGGCGAAAAAAGATCAGATCCTTAACTAGAGTACACTGTTGAGATGGAGAGGTTTTCTATAACTAACAGATTTTTTTTAAAAAAAACAACCGAAACCATAAACATAAAAATTTAAGGTTTTTTTTTAAATTACTATTAAGATGACTATTTTTAAAGAGTTGTTATTTTTGACTCCTTTTTACACAGAATATATAAGTATCTATTCCCATCTAAACAACAGAAATACTGTGAGCAGTACTTTGTTTTTCTAACATATTTATTAATGTAGAATCACTCTTCAGAGCACCTCATCAATGACTTAACAATATATCTCAAATATAATTTGAAATCAAAACTGAGAAATGTGCTATGAAATAAATGTATTTCAGAAAAAAATTGTACAAAATAAATATACCTCCTCTCTAACTCGATTGTTTAGGTTTTATTTTAAGGTTATATGAGAGAGAGGACACAGTGCTCTCTCCTGGGAGGTGTTGGTTTGCTTTACTACTGATCCCTGCTCAGAAGAGGAAGATAACATTAATTTATGGAAGAAGCTATCCAAATCTTACTCTTGATTCTGGCCTTTATCCTTCCCTACACAAGCTTCAACCATGATGCTGCTCACATGAGTTTCTGAAGCTACACTGAGGCAAAATGTATTTATTTTGTTGCATTTATTCAAATTGTATTTGAATAAATAAATACATCAATAGTACAGAGTTCTTGGAGAGCACTCAAGTTGTCCTACGGTTTATTGTTGCTTATATCCAGCAGCATCCTGCTACATTCCTGCCACACAATACCTGTCAGCATGTTGAAAGTGAAAAATCAGGTCGTAAAAAAAAAAAAAAAAGTTGTTAAGTTTTTGAAAGAAGTTGGTATGCATCTTGGCAGGCAGAGGGTGAATAAATTATTTTTACAGATTATGACTTCCTTATTACAGGGAGGGATGCTACACAGAAGAAGTGAGTTAGCACAGTAAATATACACAAATGTGAGTGTTACCAGAGTACTTCACCTTTTCTATACTAGGGGTCATTACACTTTCTTTGCAATGATAACACTGCCTGCAGTATTATCCTGGATACAGCTTGTATCTGAAGTGATTTTTCTACTATTCATGTATGTGGAAGAAAAAGTGCATTAAAACAATCAATTGGAAATAACTTGGACAGCAGGAATTGCTGGTTATGAAAAATAATTTGTCTTCTCTCTCTCTGGTTTGCAGTATTGTACATTTCTCTATAAAAGCATTCTTTATCAGACAGAAGTGAAGTGCTAATATCAACAGAAGATTTTCTGATCACAATGTATGGCTTGTTATCCCAAACACTGCCTGAAATTATATTATGATTGAGAAGAAGGCTCAGGATCTGAGTCTTCAGATTTTCTTCTATCTATTGCAGTAGATTCAAAAAGTCACAGGCATTGTGCATGTTGAACATATTGAACTGGGGAACATTCCCTCTTTAAGAGAAAAAAGATGTTAACAATATTTTAGGAGATGCCAGAATGACTAAGAGCTCTCCTGATGAACAGGTATTTGAGGACATGAGGTTCTCTATAGATAATTATTTACATAGAGTGGGGAACTACCATGGTCATTTAGAATAAGCATACTAAGAGGGGTGGTAGAGCTTTTTTAAGTCTTCCTTACCATCTTGTCCCCCTACCTACTATTGAGAATACAGTGATTTTAATTATAGAAATGGAATCTACTATTAAGTACACATTTTATGGACAATTGACTGAAGTCATATTACATTTTTAAAGACAGTGATAATCTGGAGAAAAATGCTGAAGCTTAAGTTATTTACAAAATATGAAAACAAAAGTACTGCTAACTAACTTCATATACTTCATAAAAGACAATTTTAAGATTTTAGTTTAAAATTGCTTCTTAAAAATTAAGAACAATTCCTATTATTTGTGAAACAGAAAAATTATTTGAATCTGTGGTGATCTCAGAGCACATTCTGACATCTTAGCTGTTAATAACAAAACCAGAAGTTTCAAACGCAAGCAAAGAAACATTTTTAAAAGTTCTTGCTCTTCATACACAAACTCTACTCAGTGACAGGAAGATTACACAAAAAAAAAAAAAAAAAAAAGCTACTGCTGAACAGTTTTTAGTTTTTTATATTAGCAACATGATGCAAACTTTTGAAATGCTACATAGTTTGAGGGGGAAAGAAATCAAGCACAATAGTTCCATGTAAATCTTATCATTGCCGAGTTTAGGAAAATGAGGACCACATGCAAGTTTACAAGGAATGAAGGATTTCACTAGCAGCAGAAGAGATTGCAGATGGGTTTAAACATTAATATTGGCTGGAAGATATTTAAAATTTTGCAAGTAGAGGAGAAAACGTCTTTCCTCATTTCATACCCTTCCCTCTGAGGCTTCCCTTTTTTGGTCTCTTCTACATCTTTTGTTCCAAGACTGCTTCAAATGGGAGCAAGCGGGAAAGGAAAGCCTGTTTAATTAGCAGAGTGCCATCTCTCCCCATGCAGGAAGAATCTCCCATCTTCCAGCACCCTTTCTCAGTTGGCTCAGTCATTTGTGAGGTGTTTGCCATGCTCTCCCCCTAGGTCCTCTGAACAAATGCTGCAGCACTCTGGGGGAACACTCAATATAAATGGGGCTGGAGAACATGCAGAACAACTTCCAATGCTTTCCTTGGAAAAGCACTTTATTTATTTTTCTTCATCTGAAAACAGAAGAGATCCTTCCACTAGAAAAAATATTCCTGTTGCATGAATTTCATTAGCTTAGCTAGGGAGCTCCAACTGGGTATCAAGTGGTACGACTTATATCCATGTATATATTTTCTGCCATATGTCAAGGAGTTGGCTGTAACTTGAGAACATTATAGCTCTGGCTGATTCAGCACAGTGAACAATCCACAGCCAAGCACTCAGAAATAAGGGCTTAGGGCAGGGAATAAGGATTTCTATGTCAGTTATTTTTATTTGTAAAGAACACCATTGGCTTATGAATGTCAGATCAACTGAAGTTCCCATGTGATTTCTTACACATATAGGAAGATAAAAATACAGCACCTGTTACAGAGAAATAAACAGTAACTCCTCCTCAAATATGTGGCTTTATTTGCAGACCTAAAAACAATTTTGTAACCATTTTCCATATATATAAAATTTAAATTAATTTTGCTAACAAAATAATTTAAAAAAAGAAAGTTAGGGGTTTATCTGTCTACAGCATATTATCTGTAATATTTTCCCTTGATAGAAATATTTCCAAAGCTAGAGGTCTGAGATCTTTCTTTTTATAGTTCAGAGAAAGTATAGAATTGCAAAACATATCCTAAATATTTATAAAATAGAGCAATGGCACGGAACATAAAACCCCGAAATCCTTCGAGTGTTTACTATGCTCATCATTTGGTAAATCAACATTTAGTACTTTACCTATGACAGCATTATAGGAGATATTTCTGAGGAAATAAAGATACAAAAGATGAATTATAAGCCTCTACAAAACGATATCGTATTAAAAGTGAGATTTAAGAACAATCTAGAGAAGCAGCTTTGGGTTCAGTAACTAACATTACCAGAAAAGTGAAATTCCCATGAAGCAGTGCTCTGTCACCATGGCAACCTTGCAAGGTAGCACAAAAGGGTTCATCTTTATGCAACGCAGTTTTATAAAATCTATCATCCTAAATGTGACAGCATGTAGGATCTTGTGGGTCTGCTGTGACACCACAATGCATAGGAGTTATTAAATATAACCAATGCCTCATTTATTACCAGTCAAAGGAGCTACCTTTTAAATGCAAATGTTGAAAATTAAAATGAAGGGTTTAATCAGTAAAGCTCCTCAACCTTAAATTACCATGGGGCGAGTAACAATATGGGCTGGCCGACATTGTGTTTTAAAATATTAATACCAAGATCAGTACTTATTTTTGACAACTGTAACATGACCTTTAGAAGTAAAAGTAATAAAAACAGTATGACCACCATTTTTTGAAATAAAACCCTGTAATCTCAAAGCATAAAAGATATACTAACGGGTGATTACAAAGGGGATTACAGTGCAACCCAGTGAGTATATCTTTAACAACTCACAAGGCACCGCTTTTTACCACATAAATATAATTTATTATACTTAAAACCTGCTTGAGAGCAAGGTTACCTGGCAAAACTGCAGCAGGTGCTCCAGGTTAATTTGATTCAAGTTACTTTCTGCAGAATGTCTAATTGTGAATGGCTCTGCCTATTGATCTCTTGCTAAGATCAATACATTTTTTTCATCTCTGTGAACCACACAGGGAGAAGAAAGAAAGAAAGAAAGGCTTAAAATAGATTTCTTTCACAGAGGACGGTATCTCTTTTTTTTTTTTTTTCCTTTTCCCCAAATGTCATTCTTACTGTGAAAAATCATACAAAATAAAATCTAGAAAGGAATTAAACTAAAGTATGCAAACTGTAATGAATCAAACTTTCAAATACTGTGATGAGGTCTTATTTTTTCCTAATGTTTATTTGCCTTTTTTTTTTAAAACAGCATGTAAAATCTCAAGAAAGATATTTTAAATGACCTTTAGGATGTCAGAACAAGCACGATATTGGCTTAGTGAATGCAAAGAAAATTCGCAAGTAACCTTCCTCTCATGAAATTACACCACAAAATTAATATTTTCTTTCTTTTTTTTTCCTTATTAGGGTATAATAAGCCCATGAATTCAGGCAGAGTCAGTAATAGAATTATATGCCCAGACACAGCTTGGTTTCAAAGGTTTTGTTCGTCGATGAGTGTGACTAACAGTCACGTCTCCTAAGCAAACATCTTTGTATGTCACCACAACAATTCATATTCTTCAGAAATAACCAAAGTTTTGAGAGTAATTCAACTAGAGAAGGTATAAATGTGCTTTTCAAGTAGGTATAGAAGAGTATAGTCTTGAAAAAGACAGAAACTAAAGTCAGGGTCATCTGCAGAACCATCTCATGTAAGTTCTTTTTGAATTCCAAATGAATTCATAGGGGAGAAAAAAAATTATACAAATGCTATGCCATGTGTCATAAAGACAAGACAGCACTTTTCCAGCTTTTCTACATATTTTCACAGGAGTCTGATGACAGAAAAGAGACTATTAACACAGGTTAGCCAGGTGTCTGGGCCTTAGCCCAGCAGGAAAGCAAGCCCTGCATTGCACACAGTTGTTGGCAAATTGGCTCCCTAGCACCACTTTATGTGACTCTGCCACAATGAAGAATCTTCCTCAAGAAGCATTGTTTCCCATTAATCTTTGATGGGATAATAAGACATTGGAAGTTACATCATTTTTCATGAGTACCTCTGAGGTGGCCCAAAATTCGACAGCGGCTGAATTTGATCCTGGCTGCTAGTAGAATTTATGAAACAGCATAAATTCTCATAAAATATACCCACTGGCTCTTTTGATCTTTTCTTGCTCTCCAATTGCTCGCATGAACATAGAGTTTTATAAACGTGCAGCAGCTAAGACCTTGTTCCTCAATGTGATTATGAGCAATGATCTTCAACAGAATGTAGAGAAAAATTACATTAAAAAAAATCTGGAAGTGACATCCAGAGCCTTCCAGCCTTTCAAAGACAGCACCTTGATAGGAGTATTGCTGCTGACCTGCCACCATAATGCCATGAATAAGATTTCACATTGAAGCAGTAGTAAATTAATCAAAGAGTTGCTGGTCCTCTCCCAGAGCAAAACTGAATGGGGGGGGCAGTCAAATATAGCAACTTGGCTTTAGACCACAAGCCCCAAAGCACATTTTGTTATTCCTATGCCTTAAGATCAAACAATTCAGACACCAAAACCATGTATTTCTTATAAAAATGATGTCTCTTTAAAAGCAAAGATTATTCATACAAAGGGTAATAGTTAGAGATTTATAGTTTTCAGCAATCAAAACCAGCATAATGCTTAAAATCTACTTAGCACATCTATGCTTTTGCTTGCATCATACAACAGTTATGCTTGATTGACTACAACTTTTTTTCAGTAAGAGAACATGATGAAAAACAGAATCAACGGTCAGATGGGTCTGGGCAATTTTATCTTAATTACAGCATATTCCCAGCTCTGAAAGCAATTTTTCCTTAGTATTGCTTATATTAAAACTGCATCTTAAGTAATACAGTATATTGTATCCTCATCTGTGTTCTAATTTTAATACAAAAATTAATATTAACTGCTTACCAGCTTTGATTAAGAAATAATACTTGCTGAACTCGATATCTTTACAATATCATCTAATTTATTCTCTGCCATTAATTTATGGCCTAGCCTATTTTTGTGATTGGGGTAGTTTCTGCAGATTTGTGTAAATAGTTGAGTGTTAAATCATAATTTCCCTCCTATATATTTCCCATATTAAAAATAGAGAAAGTTTAGAATCATTCTTTTAAATTTCAGTAAGATGTATGACTTTAAATCATCAAAACCAGAAAAGCTAAACTGCAAACTTCATTTTAGTCAAGAATTTTGCCATAGACTTAGGTAAGAATGGAATATTGCCCTTCCAGAGCTTAACTAATAAACAAGTTCACAGCCAAATTGTTGATTAAAAGTAATGTTTACTCCATAAAGTTCAGAGTGAAAAAATATCAATATATTTAAAGTTTTGATGTGTCTGAGTAATCTGATTTTAAATTGATTAATTCAATTAAAAGCTTCAAAACAGAATTTATATAAACACCAAAATAGTGACTGACTTTGACACTATTCTATCTACTGCTTTTTCATACTGATAACAATATATCCATTTATTATAAATATTTAAACTCCCTACACTTTTATAAATTATATCACAAATTAAAATGTATTTTAATGACATAATCTGCCATACCTCAAAGTCTTAAAGACTTCCATTAAAGCCCAAAGTTAAAAACATTCCTTCAGCAGCTACTGACTACTTCAAGACATAGATTGAAGGATGTCTATTTTCATTTCTTAGAAGTGGACAACAAAGCACATACAAGAGAGACTGATCATTGCAAAGCAGTACTGCAAGTAGAAAAAAAAAGCAATATCCAATCAATAGTAATATCAGCTATATTGATGACCCTTTTCATTCCCATAATTCTGAACACAAAACAAATTTCTACCACAGCAGCCTGCCAATAATATCTGTGGGCTACATGAAGGTGAGCAGGTGGGGCCTTTTACCATTTTCCTTTGAGTAATTCAATTGTAAAGCAGCACTCTCAATTTACCACGTAAGTAAATTAGTAGCTTGTTTCATGGCAGAATATTGGCTTTTCTAGAGTTATATCCAATTCTTTTACAGTATATAATACTACAGTCTACTCTCTTATGTATTTAGAGCAATTAGTTGTTAATACCAAGAGATGGACTATGAAAACTTTTCTCACTGTGAAGAAATCACCGCTCACGTCTGCACTGCAAAACTGCTCTGCCAGCTTGGAATTCATCCCAAGTGCTCACCAGCATCTTCTGCCTATTGAGTCCTTCTTAGCAGAAAGGTGCCTTTTGACATTTCCATTCTTGAAGGTCTCTTTCATCACTTGACCATATTGGACTTACCTGCCACAATGGGCATATCTTCTCCTATACTTCCAGCCCCACCCTCTTGGATTTTAAGCTCATCCTGCTCAGCAACTGGCAGAAGCTGCAGAAATCTGGCTCCAGATTTAATAAAGCATTAAATTTAATAACCCTATGAAATTTCATTCTGTGCCATGCTTGCAGGTTGAAACCTTACTTATCAGTGTGGGAGCATTTCCTGCAGCTGGACAGTAGGATTTGGATATAGGGCATGAAGTGTTTTGTCCTTCCCTCCAAAGAAAACACAGGATAGTAGGACTTCCACAGAAGACTCCAAACAAGTAAAATTGTGAAGAAAAATATTGGTTTTGCAATCTCTTGTTGCAGCAGCCCTCTTGTTAGAAGGTAGAAATGAGCCAAGACACAGACATCTTGTTCATCACAGCATAAGAACAGGCCTGGTTTATTCTGCTTTACAGCTCAACCATCCTGACTCCAACTATTCACTGATTCTGGCTGCAGCAAACTCCTACTGTAGGTTTCCTCTGCAGCCTCTGGCAGCTGGTTATTTCCTGCTAAACTATCAGTTTGCAGACTCTGACTGCAGGCTTTTACTTAGCCAGACTATGACTGCAGGCTCCAACAACAGGCTCTAACTGCAGACCCAGACTGACCTCACAGTAGTGAGTCCCTCTCCCCAGTATCCTGCTTCTTCATGAGTCTCTCATTCACGATCCTTAACATCCCTCCTTCATGATGATCCCATCCTCACCAGCTAACCCATTCCCTTTTATCACACTTATCTTTATTGGCTATGGCTGTGACTTGTCAGGGGCTATGCTGTATTGGGTAATTAACACAGCTGTTACTTATCAGAGGCATGGCCACTTGTATTCCCTTCTCCTACATATTTGTCCTTATTTTGATCCATAAAACCCATTGAAAAAACATTGAATTGTTCTGGTTGGAAAAGACCTCTAAGATTGTTGTCCAGCTGTTGACCACCATCATACAGATATATCTACATTCTTGTTCTAAGACAACTGAAAATTAGATGATGACATAAATAATTTATTTATGATAAATTTAGAATTATCATACAAAAAAGTAGTTATCAGCTAACATTTGATAATATAATTCCTATGCAAATTCTCAAAGGATTTGTAAGGCATTTTCCCTCAATCCTATCTTGTAAACTAATACTTGTTTTCTTCAACAATTTTGGTAAATCATTGAAAGTTGATCTGTAAATCTAGAAACTCACCTAACATTTGCAGAAGTCTGCATTTGACAGCTAAAGGGGAACCTCAGATTTCATTACAAGAGGATACGCCAAGCTCAATGCATTGGATAGCACCTTGTTTAGCACACCTCAACTTTCCCACTGCCATTGACTTTTATAACAGCTGACGAGTACTGAGCCTCTGAGTTCTGAAAGAAAATCATTTATGCCCCACATAGTCTAGGTTGACCAAAACCTTAAATCTTTTCTGAGTATGTCTCAGTCAATAGCAATAAAAGATTTCTGCATGTGAGACTGCACCATCCTGGTGATTCTGCTGTCTGTGCTGGATCAACCTGTTTCATGGAAGTGACTCTGCTCTCCATGCTTAAGGAAGACTCCAGGCTACAAGTCAGCTTTATTCCCAGTTTTGGGATAGGTATGATACAGAGAGTCCACATATTGCTGTAATCTTCATTTGTTTATACCTTCTTTCCAGACTCTCAATAGGCATGAAAAGAGAGGTCAAAGGCCTAATAAAGACCTTGCCCATATTTGCAGACTAATCAAATGGTAATATATCTCACATTTTAATGAGTTACTTAAATTAGGTAAAGTGTCTATAACCATCATTACAATTAGAAACACATATTTTTTTGGGCTACTTTAAAATAAAATGGTTTGAGATAATAGAAATTAAAGTAAAAAACAAAAGCTACAAGTTGCCAAAAAATGCCACATAAGCATGGACACGTGGACATGGGTGTGCCTTCTTAATGCTGTCATGTTGGAACACCAAAACTGAGATGTAAGCAAATTCCTAATGTAGATTTTGATAAGCTGTTTAGATCTCACAACCAACCTGTACTCAGCAACATCATAGTTTTCACTTTCAGAGTGCTAAAATATCCACAGTACCCAAAGGCACTTCATATTTCCCCCCTCTACTGCAGAATAAGTCTGTGTGCAGAGGCAAGGGTTCTGCATTCTTGTGGGCAGGATTTCTCCAGCCCTTTGGTTAGATCCTTGTTAGCATTGCAAGGCTTAGGTCTCCTTTGTAGAGCTGGCCTTCAATATGAAAGGATTTTTTTTTTCCTGCAAAATTAATGGTAAGAAAGATTGACTGCCTCTGGATGTATAATTCAATTTGAAGTATCTGAAAAATGTTACTGAAAATCACCTCTATTTGCCAAAAGCTGACAAGCTATTTGCACAAAACCATGGAAAGAATTCTGGGAGATGTCAGTAATGAATAGGATAAATGTTCTCAAGCTTGATAACTAAAGGGAGTTTGCTGATAAATTTTAAATGCCTTCAGCATGCTCGAGAGTCACTTTATACAGATATTGCTCCTGGATTTATAAAAAAACCCCAGTAGTTCTGAAAGAGTGCTACTTTTGTTTTGGATCATTTGGCATTTTAATGCACATAAGTAATGACTGGGTGTATATCATGTCTGTTATGTATGTAGTGTAATGTATGTAATGTATATTATTTCCTCATAAAATTTTTTGACTTAGGAAATAGTGTGGGTTTTGGAGCGTCTCTCCTTTTTCCATGTTTAGATATAAAAAAATTCAAAACATTTCTTTAGGGCAAATGCAAATGTCTGGGCACCATATTCAGGCACATTACTAAATAATAATATATATTCTACCTGTTTGATTCTCTTCACTCTATTTTCTTATACATTTATATTTCATATTAGACTTGAAGCATTTTTGCTTCAAGGTCTTTTAAATTATAATAGTAATGTGGTTATGGGATAGGCATCTAGAATACCTAATAGCATACGTAAGAGGTATTTTTTCCTACATTTAAAAAGCTATAACTAAATGTTCATGTTCTGGAGAATCAGAGGTTATTTGATCTATTTAGCTTTATTTACGGCTTAGATACACAAAACATAATAGAAAATTTAGTGGAAACAGAGAGAATATCTATCTACATGTCATTGGTAAAATAGGTATAAAATAAAACTGGGTTTGACTATTTCCACTTGCTGATTTCAGAGGCAAAATTCTTTCTGCTATCTTATGCCTTCTTTTGCCATCACTTTTAATTCCTTGATTATGTGAGAGCACTCTGCTACTTAGCTTTGCCCCTGGACCTAATCTGGCTCGGCAAATAATATAGACCTCTAATTAACACCTAGAGGTCTCAGGGTTTTGTCTTCATTAACCTTCCTCTTGATATAGATCTACTTCATAATATCCTTCTCCTCACCTGGTCTTAAATCATCCATGCTAAAATACATACAGCTCTTTTTAATTTACTGTATTTGCAAAGATTCTTTGCTGATGTACAGGTAATGATCAAATCAGGTCTATAGCCTAAATATTTAATATTACTTTCAGAGATAGGAATTAAAATACAGTAATGAGGGGAGGAGAATGGTTGAAGGAAGCCTTTCTCTCTTGAAAAATGTTGTCATGAACTTAATATTAAGTAATTTTGTTATCAAGTCAATTAGGAAAATTGAAGATATGGAAGCGTTGGAGTTGAAGAGCCTTTGACAGAAATGTAGCATTGTTGAATTCTGATCACACATCAAAAGTGACAGAAATGCCTAAGCAGTGTTCTTCTTTTTAAAGACTAAATGAACAACCAGAGAGCTTGAACAAGGCACATCTTCCAGGTTTCTCAGGCAGTTTTCTATACACTCTCAAGCCAAGCCAGGACCAAGGACTGCCAGGTCTGGGTTTTCCACTTTTAAATAGTGATCCACTCACACAGCAACAGCTCTTTCACCTTCCCATTCTTCTAAATTCTCCCTTTCCTGACCCTTGGAATATAAGAAAAAAGTGGATGAGTGGTTGGTTTTATTAAAGGGTTTTTTTGGAGCCTACTGAGTATTGGAACAGTCAGTCCTAAGAGAAAACACTTGGCAGGAAATAGCTATGGTGTCTTAAAAATTTGGGAGCAGTTACCTTACCTTTCTCCTAGCAACAGGGAGACACAGTCAGTAGGAGAAAAGAATAGAATAATAAAATCTTTTTATGCCTGTACTTCTATGGACCTTCAGAACCTTCCTGCCTTCTTTGAGACTTCACAAACACAGGTAGTTTTCAAATACGTCTAGAATCAGGTTTAAATGTCAGGACACTGACGTTTCCTCATGTAGTTTTCTACTTATTGCCTTAGTTTTTCAGGGAAAAGTTTTGAGTACAATAACCCAGAACAGGCTGCTTGGACTACCTTGTGCCAGAAGTCATTGTCCTCCCACGCTGCAAGCATCTCAGAGGTGTTACAGGTATTTAATTAGCAAAGTGCTTCACAAAAGAATGCTAAATGTTCACACTATAAGAAAAAGCACTGTCCTTCAGGAAAAAAGGAGAGACAAGAGACGCATAAAGTTTTAGTAAAGTTCCCGTGTGCATTACTCACCCTTTTTGTATTCCGTCAGCTTTCCACTTAGCATAAGAAAAAAACCCTCTCTCTTGCAGTCCATATTCACACTATTGCCTTGATCATTGGAAAACTGAACACCTTCAGTGCATGATAATTAAAAGCACCTGTAATCCAATTAGTATTTCACTGCTTTCCACACATGCAGTGGCTTTGTTCTTAGACCACAGAAACCCTATTTTCTACTCAGTTTGAAAAAATTCAAAACAACAAACAACAACAAAACCCAAAATACAACCCCAAAACCAAAACAAAGCAGAAGGAAAAACAGCCCAAATGCAACTTGCATACCTTATTAAAAAAAAAAAAAAATACACACCATTCAAAGTTTCTTCTCTTTCTTTCTTGCTCTGTGTTACTGCTGGTAAATTTTTCTTCCCAAACCATCCCAGACTGGCACTAATGTCTGCTTGGTTTCATTCCTAAAGCCTGTTTACAGACAAACCCACTACAATAAGCTCAAATACTGAAACAGTCAGATGTGTTCCATGTCGAGTTACTAAAACCAACTTATTTTAGATTTTGAATCAGACACATTCTGGAGTACTGGAAAGATGTTTTATTTCAAATAACATGCCTGACTACATCAAGTCATGACCACACTTCACTGATACTCAAACATCTGCTGAAACTGTCAGCAGGTGCGCCACAGGCAAAATAGGTATTGAGAACCATACTTTGAGCTACAGAAAGTTCATGCTTTAACTGCCAATTAGGTTTTCCTCAGTCCTTCAGCATAATGACAGACACTGTGCAATAATGAATGCATCGGGGCATCATCAATTCTCCTGCTAAACAATGTCTCTTGTAAACAGACACAAGATAAGAAAAAATATAAAATGTATTGTAAATGTAAAGGAAAAAGATTGTGTTGTGCTTTTCTCCAATGTACTCATTTATGTGAATTTGAATATTATAATCCAACCTAAATTACAGAAAATGACCTAATTATAACTGCTGGAGGGTCTAGGGTTGTTCCTTGAATGGATTTTTTAATGTCTTGTTTTGGTTTTTGCTGTCAATTCCTCTGTATCAGCCTTCAAACATATGATAGCATCTTCGAAGTGACATTTTAATATGCCCTGTTCTCAAACACTTGCCAGAAATTAATTCTCCGAGAATACCAGATGCTGCCAGTTCTGAGGGATGACACTGAGACCAAGAAGGAAGCTGCTCACAGAATTTCTGAAGTGCCCACACTCACCGTGCAGCAGCATAGGGGGAACCAGGGGCAGGGATTTGCCACATATTTGAAGTCTGTTCCTCTGTAACACACCAGTTTGGCTTGAACACAATCCAAATACATGGAAAAATAGCACTCAGCTTTTCCTTATCTGGATCCCACTTCTCAATCTGAATCAGAATTCCTTATCCCACTTCCCTATGGGTTTACCCCAGAGTAAGTTCACTGATGGCTGTGTAAGTAGCAGCTTCATTAAGGACACAGAGGTAGATTAGAAAACAAGGACAGACATTTCAAAAGAGAGGTCTCCTCTTAGCTACACATAGAGATGCTTCCATAGTATATATTAATAATTAGTGCATTAAAGAATAAGGAAAAAAATTGTAGGAGAGACATTTTTTCCCCCTCCAAGTGAACATGAGTTTTCATTTTTCCCACTGACACATATTCAGCTTGCTTGTACATATATTTGACCCATTGTACTAATAAATTATCAAACAATAAGATATTAATAACCCAGAGGCTGTTAAGTCTACAAGGTGTGTAACTGAACACCAATAATGAGGCATAGATATAATGCTTTCCCCCTCCCCCCTGACAGCCAACATGTATTACCAGGGAAAGGTCTGGAATTTTTTTTAAACTAGAACTATCCTAACTCCACTGAATTAAATAACTCCTTAATTTATTTTTTTTAATATGTTCTGGGAGAAAAAACATAGTCCCATTTTTCTTCTCGCATTTTAGTAAATAACAGGATCTTTTCCTAGGTACAGTAAAACTGAACATTAAGAAAGTGTTTGAAGTCTTCATGAATAAAGAGAATTCTGATGTAGAATAATAAGTTGTTCAATAAAGCAGCCTATTACTCCATCCTCTTCTTTTGGGTAAGCATATTGCAAATAAAGAAGACTACATAACTCTCAGTGAACATACATTTGAATGGTGAGGTTCAAAGAGAAACTAAATATTAGAACATTGACTTCAGTCTTTAAATTAAAAGACTCCAGGTCTTATAAGTTCAAATCTTTCTTTCCTCTAATTCAGAGCACGCTATGGTTGCACTCTTATAACTATAAGCCCTCTAGTTTATAGCATTTCCTAGATTAGATCACAATTTCTATTCCTCATTTAATTTGCCAGTTTTGTATAAGCATTTTTCCCTGTATAAAAGGGCAGATATGAACAGCTCCAGACTTGCTGTATAAATAATTCACAACAATGTTTTTCCCAGGGTTTATCTGGTCAGTCACTGCATGACAAGGTAAGCTCATTTCTTACAGTATAACTTGAAGACCTCCAAAACCTGTTGCAAATGTGTTATGACAACCTATATAAAATAAAAATACTGAATAGCATAACGCTCCTGAATATGAGATTAACTGCAGTATTCAATTCAAAGCATTCAAAATAAATAACCACAGCAAAATATTGAAGTTTCAGGAGGATTAACCTCCCTTTGATTCACACTTCCATATATGTTTGAGGTTTTCCCACGAAGGTGTTTCAGTTTTCATGTTACACCCTGGCTTAAGGGAATGCTTTGAATGATTTTTCCAGTTAGTCCATAAGGGTTTGACTTGGGGGAGCTCATTAACACATAATTCCATCTACACAAGAAACCTGATAAAAGTGTCACTAATAAAGCAAAACTGGCATGGCTTTTTTAATGTCTGACAATTTTCTTACATGTTACCACAGTAATTTTTCTGTTCTGTGTGATTCATAGGCTTCAAGGCCAGAAAGGTTGTTTTTTTGATTATCTAGTCTCATTTTCTGCATAATACAAATTACAGGCTGTCAGCTAGTCCATGAGAGACTTCCTCTTCAAGCAGTTTAATGGCTAAGAACCTAGTAAATGTATTTTTAGACTTTCTGAAGCCTGCTCTTCTGACTTGGGTCTCAGGAGTATGCCAACTAGGTAGAGGAGTATAGGCGCATTCTTGCCTCCCAAGGTGGATAATTAGCATGACCTAGATATATGTACATTTCTGAGAGTTATATGTACTTATTAAAAGCTATAGGGCTGATATACAGATCTTTTAGGTGTTTTGAAAAGAAAAAAATATTAATTAAACTTTCATTTTGCTTTTATAACAGCTTGATAAATGCAGAACTCTCAAAACCCTGTTTCTTTAACAAGCCTATTCATTTCAGGGACAACCAAAATGAATAGTCTTGTTAGCAAGGTGTAACTCTATCAGCTATTTTAGAACACTGGATAAATATCAAATGCATGTGTTTTCCTGGAAGAGAGAAGAAATGACACATAATGACACATGAGTAATTTTTATTATATACTTATCATTATATAAAGCATTATAAAACCTGAGATAGAGCCATTTCTGAAAGGTAAAGTGATGAAGTACAGCAGGTTCTATTTACCTGCTAATGTGACTACATCCTGAATGTGGCTCCATGTATGTATGGTAAATGCATATATGTTAATATAAATTATTGAGGAATTTGTCCTCTAGAATTGTGAATGACTTACTGTGTTTTACTCCATGTATTCAGTGCTTCCCCATATTTTCAAAAGGAATACAGGAACTTATCCTATTCACAGTGGCTTGAACAGCCCCTTCTTTGCTCTGGTGAAGTATGTAGCAGTAGTCTAACAGTGGGACTCGGGTGGCTTTGTGTAATGCTCAGAATATAGACTTCACAGATATTTTCCTGTCTCATATAGGATGCATAAAAGTTCTATACATATAAATATGTTGCATAAAGAATCGTTGGCCCAATCTTGCTCTTAGATACTTTTACATTGTTCTTTTCTGAAATATAAGTCTTCTTCCAGTATTATAACACAGTCACAGTCACAGACAGTATTCTCATTTGAATAATTCACTGCAGAGAAGTATAGAGACAAAAAAGTCTGCTGAGGACATTAAAAAATCATTGCATGACTGACAGTCACAGCTGCAGTTTCTGTGTTTGAAGGTGCATAATGATGTAAGAACTTAAGAACTTAGAGGGACAACCTCAAAATTCATGGTTTTCAGAGGCATTTGGATGAAATGAAAACACCAGTTCACTATTTGTACCCCAAGGATGTAGGGGTGTTCAGACAAATGAAGATTAACTTAAAATAGAACACTTTGAAATCTCCTATCACTTTTGTGATGATGTAAACATACAATAGTGTTACAGTTCAATATAACTACAGCAAAATGACTCTTCTAAAATTAAAAATTATAGTCAGTAGTTGCAGTTAATGCAAATAATATCAAATACCCATTTAAATAAACATCCACTGATAGTCCAAATAGCATTGTCAAACAGGCATTTGGCTTTAAAACTAATCTATGCTTTGTATTGCACAGCTTCAATAGTAAAATCACAACTTGCAAAAATAGTTTTCAATGGTGATTTGCACATAAATGACTTTGGTGGGGTTTTTAAAATATTTCTTAGGGCCTTGTGGAAATACTAAACGTATCTTGTAAGTACCTTATAAGACCAAGTGGTTAAGCAGAGGCAAAATGCCTGCAATGTCCTTTTCCTGAGATCAAAACCACTTATCTGGCACTTTTTGATATAAATCAGGTTCCTCCTAACAGAGACAATAAGGTTCAACTGGCGGAAATCAAGTAAATTCTTCCTGACTTCTGGACCTAGAGAGAGATGTTACTGTTGGTTGGGAGTGGGGTCATGTAAGTACCAATGCAGCTGTCATCAGGAACCTCTCAGGCTTTTGTCATCTAAAAGATGCTTCAGAAGCAGAGTATTAATGGTCACAGAAAGATATTTAGCTTCCTTTCCTTTGGGTGGATAGTCTTGAAAATGGAATAACCATGGCTCATGATATGGAATTCAGGACAGACCTGTTAGCTAAGGGTAAGCCCAGCAAACATTTTCCAACACTGTACTCACTTAATGCTGAATTTTTGCTTTCCAGGCAGACTCCCCTCTGTCTGAAGAATATGCAAAGACAGATGAAAGGAATTAGACTCAGCTGCTTTTTTTTTCCTCCCACCCTCAATACAGAGAAGCTACTGAAGTCAATGCTGTGATGCCAGCAGTGCCAGGTGTTCTGTGGTAGCCTCTTGTTATCCAAGGTTGCTTCTATACAGCTTTATTAGTTGCCAGTGAATCAGTCCAGATGCTTCCTTTCTTTAAAGAATAAATGTCTACTTTGAGCAGGGAAAAAAAAAATGTACCAGAACCTCTAAATCATAGCAGCAAATTACAAAAACTGCCTTTAATGAAATGGAGTGTTGATCAGAAAGTAGTTCTAAATGGGTGCCAACANAGTGTTAAAAAGAAAGTAGTTCTAAATGGGACCAAAAAAAAAAAAAAAAAAAAAAGACACAAAAAAAACCCCCAACAAACCTCTTGCCCTGAATATAGATTTAATGAGGAAGAAAGGACTCCTTTCACTAGAATAAATTCATTCAATAAAAAGATTCAGTCACTTTTGTTTCCTCCCAAGTCTCAGAAAAACCATAACTGGATAACAGGTTGGTATCTATGAAAACCATTAAAAGAATGATAAGGGCAGAATTTCACAGCAAAATCCACATTCCATGATCCATACTCATTTCCTGTGAGAGTCCTCCTTTATGCTCCTGAACATCCCAGTTCATTGCACGATTTCACTGTTCTGCTTAATTGCTCTAGGTGGACCCTGAAGTAAATATAGAAAGCTACCTTCAAGCAATTAAGAATATCAGGGTTATAGAAGTCTTTGAAAATCAGGAAAGAGGTGTACTAGTAGCATCAGTGCAAATTATATTGTTTAATTAAAAGAGTTTAAAGATGACTTGGTAATTCAAATTTCTGTCTTTTCTAAGTACCTTAGCATGTTATTACCAGCAAAGAAAATTCCTGTAAAGAGTAGGTTAATAAATTTGCATGCAGCATTCTTATTTCTACAAGAAGGATGGATCCTGACTATTTAAATATGTTTTGATTGCTTTCCAGGAAGTTCTTGATAGCAAAATATCATTATAATGTGCATTTAAAGGGCATAGTCCCCATTTTCAGTTATACAAGTACAATTTTAGTGGTCTTCTTAGGAGTTCTTCACTTTCATTGGATTTAGTTTCTTTAGAAACTGTGATAAAGTTTAGTCCAGAATTTTGTAATCCTGCTTGTAGACAAATCTTAGAGATTTTCAAAAATACTCTTCCTTGGGGCTCTAATTTCTTTCCACTTAGCTGGTGAAACTCCACTGAGCGTGATTGATTGGATTAATGTTAAAATCAGCTGAGACTTCTGTTCTGAGTGAGATGTACAATAATTTCCAATTACTTTTGATTTTCACTGAAATATTAGAAATAGGATTCTGTTTGGCTCATTTGTTTAGTTGCTCTTGAATATTTCAAGGACTGAATTTTATCCTAGGAAGATACAGTGCAATCTTAGGGTGAAACTGAAATCTAGTGTCACTCTGCTGATGTATTTGGTTCACAAGGAGGTTCAAGGATATTCCAGTATCCAAGGAATTCACCTCTCTCAAATATCTGTTTCATTGGAAATGTCTATGAAATACATATAAAACTCCCATGGAGTTTCACTGTGCAAAAAAGATACAGACCACTGCAATTTTAAATTCTCATTTTCTATGTAGATTTACACATACACTAAAAGAAAAGTTTGCTTTAAGGAAGACATTCTAAGTTTACCTATTTCTTTATTGCATACCTGCTGATTATTTTTTTTTACCTCTTAACTGTTTTACATCCTCAATAAATCCCTTCATACTTTTTGGCCTGAAATACACATCCTTCATCTTGAAAGAGCTTTAATATTATTTTGAAAGGTTCTCTGTCAGCATGCCCATTTCTGGATAACTTATGCTCAAAGTAGAACCTTGTGCTGAGGAAGCCAAAGTCTTATATATGTACTATCTCCTACCACAATGTTTACTGGACCCAGCAGAAATCTACACATTTGCAAATATAACACTTTTTTACATTAAATCCTTCAGAGTTACACATTTATTGTCTTTCTTCTGAATCCATAAGAAGTCTATGAAAAACACACATGTTACATAATTTTGAGTGACATCAGAATGATTCAGAACATGGTAAATTCTTTATTTTCATGGTGGTAAGGCACTAGAACTCTTGGTGTGGATTGGACATTACCATGTGGTGGTTTTATTTTAAAAATAAATGTGTTCCCCTTTCGTCAGAAGGTTTTCTTGATATTTGTGGCAGGTCCTTACGATTTCTTTTCATACTGCTGATAGGAATGAGACATCTCAGACAGAACTTTGAGTATGTATGTCTCAAGAAAGAATTTGCATTTCTGTTCCTGATGTTTTTTTTTTTCTGAGCCATGTGCTTCAGATGGGAAACTTCTTCAGCAGCCATGTTTTGCTGTAATTTTTTATCTCCTTGGGGACTGTCAATTGATCATATTTCAACATAAATTTTAATCTGCAGCTCCAAATGTCAATATTCCAGGGTTGCAGGGTATCAGTCACTGAAGTGCAAGGAAATTACTTGCTCCAATGCATCACAATAAACACTTAGTGTATGGTTTATTATGATATTCAACCAAAATTTGAACATCTTGATCCATAAAAATATGAGGATAGTACAAATATTTCTTGGAACATATATTTGTAGGTGTGGGGGTAGGGGTTACACACAAAAACTTAGTTGTAATAGTTTTGGTGAACATCTGCCTCTCTTTAAAGATACTGACAAGGTTCTTTAGAAAAAAAAGAAGTCATTATAGAAGAGATATTATGTGTATTTTGGAGTAAAAAGCACTTTGGAGTACTTTGAGGAACTTTAAACATAAAGTTCATTAATTGATTAAAAAAATTGTAATGCTTATTTAAAATAATGGTAATTTTATAGAGAATATTTTTAAAATTCTTATGCTCATAATTGTGTAAGCTTTCCAATGCTTTGAAAATGTTTGGGATTTGTTAAATTGTGGTTAAATTTTTAAACCTTGTTCATTTGTTCCTTTTTATCAGTAGAAGTAACTACAATATTGAGTGGGGAAGCTCAAGTTACCCATTCTTCTCCTGTAATGTCACCCAGAAACAATTTCAGTTACCCTACCCTGGCAACCTCATTGTGTGTCAAACCCCTAAATTACCTCACTTCAGTTCTAACAGGGAGTCTTTCCAACCAGCTGCTATCACCTAGGATATATAACTATGTGAACAAGTCCAGAGAGTCAGGAATGCCTTCCATCCATGTTTTGTGCTTGCCAGGCAAAAGCCAGCTGCAGTTGAGAAGGCATGAAACTGAATCCATGTCAACAGGGCACTGAGCCAAAAATAAGGTCCAGGGCAGTACCAAAATATTTACAGGGTTTCTGGACTTCTGGGGGCTTGGGTCAGGATAGCTGGGCTATGGGTGTCTCCCAGGCCCACCCTGAAGCTGCACGCACAAAAGCAGATGAGGAGAGGAGAGGCATTTCAATGATCTGCGAAAGATCAGAGAGCGCCAGAAGCCAAGACCATTTTAGTTCTTGGAAACCAGAGCAAATGTGAAAGTCATTACAATAAGATGAACTTGTGGTTACAGGAAGGTTAATGACCAAACTCCACACAGTTTGAGGTTAGGGGAGATCACTGGCACAAGGTGAGATTTGTGTGGCGTGACACAAGCACTACATAATTACTTAGCTAAAACATACCACTTTTATGCTCATGATAGTTTAAGGATTTAAATTGCTTTTATTTTTCAGTGCTCTGTTTTTCCAGCTGTCAAATGAATTGCATGACTGATAATTAAAAAATTAGTGGTGTCACTTCGGTGTTACAGATATTGTACGATAGTATGTGCAACAAATAACTTGCCCACCTTTGCCAAGGATGTTGACACATACATAAATTACCATTCTGGAGTCTTTCTTCAGCATTTATACACAGCATAACAAATATCAGCATATCAAAAGTCTGCAATCTAATAGGATAAATTGCAGTTGTACTATCAATCTTTTGGTAGAAACACTTATTGCTCAGCCAGCTAACATTTAACAGTTTTTTACGAACTTAAGTGACTCATGTATGATTTAAAGCTGCACGTAATATAACCTCTAAAATAATAGAACAGGAGTATGAACACAGTACTTAGGTACAGAATGAGAAATATATGTAGTCAAAAGTATGATAATTACATATAAATAAACTATAGGTAAAATATATATATAGACTTAAGAGAAATACACTATAAAAAGGAAGTAATACATGTCACTGTTATAGTTTCTGTTATAAATTCCTTTCATTGCTCACCAAAAGAATATGAAAAGGATAGATAGGATTTTTTTTTTTTTAAATAAAGAAATTGAGTGTTTTGCATTAGTTGCCATGTAGGTTTAGTTGTATTGCTATTCATCAAAAAATAATCCTGCATGACTTTGATGAGGTAAGGTCTATAGTTGGAAATGGTTTTTAGACCACGTCCAACAGTTGGAGAGAGCAGAAAAAATTTGTTTGGGCAAACAAATCTACCTGTTATGAACAGCAGATTTAAGGCTTGCTTCTAATTCAAACAATTGCTCTGAGTAGCATTTTCAAGTGGTCTAACAGAAACATCAACATCATTTACAAACTTTACCTTGCCTATGTCTTTTCACCATCAGAGCTGTGACAACCCTGCTGCTAAAGTTCTATATAGGTACCTTTCTTCCAGGGGATGAAAAAAGAATTCCAAAATATTTCTGAATAAATGGTGCTTGTCAGAAAATAAACAAATGCCAGTATAATTAAAAGACTGGAGATCTTCCTAGAACTAGGCATAGCATCTACAAAGACTGATATGTGGGGAGATAATCCAGAGTATCCCAATTTAAATTTACAACTAAATGACAAACATCTAGGGCCTTGTGAGATGGTACTGAACCTAGTATTGCTTGCCCAGTTGGAGAGGCTGCCTCATCTTTCCTCTGTCAGCACCAGGTCCCTACCTTATAAACAACCTGCTCTAATTCTGAAGATACAATGATTTTATTTCTCCTTCTCCAGTATCCCAAAGAATACCCACACAATTAAAGGAGATGGTGATACTTCAGCCATTTGTAGCCTCTTCACGACAAATCACATTGCAAAGGTTCATAAAAGTGTTTTATTGCTTATATTTCCAAAATAAGATTAATTCATGATATAATCACAATTACTGCCCGTGCATACCTCTCAAGGAATGAAATTTATAACAAAGGTGTTTCCTCTTTTTTCCCTTTATTCCTTTCCATCACCCATTTTTTATATTGTCATGTGTTACAAATGTGTGTTATCACAACTGCTTCAGGGCCACATGTTTCAATATCTGATATTAGCAAAGTTTGAGGATAGTCAACCAAATGAGGCTGTTTTTTGCTGGTTGAGGATATGGCTCAACACTGAGGAATATTTTCTGTTACAAGCAACTGGAGTTGGTACACGTATAAACCCTTTCCATTTGAACAAATATACACCATTATATGTGCAGAAGTACTGTGATTTGCAAAACACAGTAATGATCATTTCTATATCAACTGGATAAATCTAAGAAAAATCAAAATATGAAAGCAAAAATGTAGTCAAATGATTAGATGATTGGTGATTGGTGTTCAAATTATGTTACATGGCACATTATCAAACATTAAATGCAGGTAATATATACAGGTAATTTTTTTTATTTTTTTTTAAATATAGTTGTTAAACCTTTAAAAAATATAAAAGTCTAAATGTTGCATAATACTTGAAAAAGTATTTTTCTAAATAAAAATAAAAATCTGCTCTCCATGTCAGCTACTATTCATAATAAATATTCATAATAATTATATTTTAATCCTTTCATACAAAAAAAAACCTTTGGTGCTGTACAGACGACATAATTTATTCTGTGTACAGAACAATCTAGAAAAATAATTCTGCATTATTAATAAAAAATATCTATAGTGTCAAGTTTCACTTAATAAAAAATATCATTTTAAGGTTACTGCAACCAGGATCTCTACTGATTAAGATAGTAATAAGTTATGAGTAAGTAATAAGTAAGATAGTAATAAGTAATAAGGAACTCATTCATACTAGGTACTGTTAAGAAACAAAAGGATCAGTCACACAGCAAACAAGAAAAAATGATCCCATAAAACAAAGAAATCAGCAGATTGTTTTCCATACTTGCTTAAAACTTTTCCTAAGTAAGAAGACTTAGAGCTCCAAAACACACACAATCCTTTAAATGGTATCCACCCTATACAGGTACAGAGTATTTCCAAGGGGTCTGACATGAAGAGGAATGGGACACTACAGATTTGTATTTACAGTCTTTACATCACATGAACTTCTAGGTATGGAAACATTAAATCAGCCAAGACACCAACAAACCTGGAAGTTTGTTTCTAATTTAATTAGTTAGGAAAGTGCAACCACGCAGACTGGATTTCTAATTTCAACAAAGAATAGACACCCCCCTGACAAATGCTTAAGAACAGAATTGTATTATTCATCATATGTAACAGAGATTAAATGGCTTTTAATGACCAACTTCTTATCATAAAAATATATTTATACAATGCCTGTGAACAAGTGTCCTTGTAGCAAAACCTGATGTTTATTTATGGAGGAAAAAAAATCTTGCCCCTACTGTACTGTTTCCTCTGGGAGAAGGGAAGTAAACATGGCTAGCATTCTTTACATAAAAAAAATAAATAAAAAAAACAACAAAAAAGAATTTAAAAAATCAGAGAGAAACCCCACACTTCCCTTTGGCTTTTGTTCTTCCTCATTCCTTTGTCCAATTCTTATCTCAGATATGCTCCAAGTGATTAATATAAAAGGAAACTCTCAGGGCAAAAACTTGCTAAAGTTAGTGCTATTCCCATGTAAAACGTACATCAAGCTGTGGACTGACCCTGCACAGATTATCTCCAGAGAGTCTCTACTGAACAACATCACACTTTTTTCCCTGTGTCTGGTGGTTTAGACTACAGCTCTTTGAGAACATAAAAAGCATACCTCAAAATGTGGCTGCCATTTCATGCTGAACACTTCCTATAGCTGTAGCCTCTTTTATCACTGCCAAAGCATTACATCTCTCACAAAATCAGGAAACAAACTTAGAAAATGGTCAGCCTGTACTTTAGGATAATTTTCCTTACCTTAATATCCATGAAATATTTACTGCAAGAATATACCTACCTTATGTTATCAGTGAAAAAATTTTACATTTACTTGCATTATTTACACATACATTAAAGTATACTGATGGTATAAAAAATAAAGAAAATCATGTAATACCTTTACTTTTACCTATGGATTTGGTGAAATGGTTCCATGAAGAAAGCATTTCCAGACAAAAAGAGAATAAAGAAGAGGAGAGAAACAACAGTAAGAGTCATGAGTACATGTAAATGCAATAGTATCTGAACATGAAGAGACAAAGTATAAGGTAAGTGTCTGAAGACAAATGGAGATGCAATCAGTGTCATATTAGGAATTTAGTTTATTTCTTCCCAATCATGTACATGCAGAGAAACACAGAAATAACCCATGCTAAGATAAGAAAGACTGTCACAAACATGGACAATGGTTAGGAGGAAAAAAAAATCACTGGTTTTGTTAGGTAGCAATATTGTACTTTCAGCATTCCAGAAGCCAGGAGCAGGTGCTTTCTGCACATTTCCAATCAGCCATGCATTAATGCAAATGGACTCTTCAATGTGTACAATGTTACAAGAGGAGCATCTTCTTTCAGGAGCTATCTGTGGAGTGGTCTTGCACTTTGTTTATCTTTTATAGGATTACCCATAATTGTATTTTCTGATAAATACATGAAATTTTCTTAATCGCTTTCTTATTTCTCTCACCTCTTTTTAGTTATTGCATTGGAAGAGGGGGAGTTGAGGAGGCAGGAAGGACAAAAGCTCACGGAGCAAACAAAAAAAAAAAAAAAATGAAATAAGAAAAAGATGTGACCAAAACCATGTGTTTCTTTGCAGCCAAAGACAGCTTTCAAGCATTTGCCCATCGGTTGCAGTGATGGATTCAAAGCAGCTACAGAATAAGAAGAAACAATGAAAGCAGAGTGGAAAAGGAACAGAGCCCATACCTTGGTCGCCCATCATCAGGTGCGCCAGACCTTGAAGGGAAACAAGAGCACAGTCAGCAATGAACAAGGGAGCACGGGAAGGTGGTGTTGTCACACTGACAAAAATGTTTTGTGACAGGCATCTGTTTCCTATAAGATGTCTGTATCACAGAGGGAAATCAAAGAGCATTTTTCAACCACTGGTTGGAATGCTTTGGGCTACGAGTAACAGAACTGCAATTCAAACACTGGGTGCTGTTTATTGTGTATTTTTTTCTGTGCAGTATTTGCAATGACAGAAAATAATAAAATGCTTTCAAATCCAACCAATTCCTTAAATAATCTGTCTTTATCATATTTTGATTATATTGCTTTGAACACTTTGATGAGAGGACTTCCTCTCCATGTGAAATGATGTTTAAACCCTGAAGAAGTTTAAACCTGAAAAATGGGCTGGGTCTGATCTTTTTCCCCTCATAAAAATGAGCATTTCAGGTAATTAAATAAAATTTCTTCATCACACTGAAATGATAATGCAAAGAATGTCTCCTTATTTGTGTGAAATGTGACAGCAGAATGAATTTGTTCCAGAGAAGGCAAATCATTATATATGCAATATAAAATACATAGTAATAAAGAAAATTTAAGTGACAGCTTCTTCAACTGCTTCATAAATCTGTGAGAAATAGATTTTGCCTTATACTTGTATTGTGAGATGAAATCCCATCACACCAGAATAGGTCTAGTGACATTTCAAAGCAGATGTCCATAATGATAATCACTCATCCAGAGCCAAATTTTGTTACTCTTCAAGGAAAAATATTCATCTTTTTTAATTCACGATAATAAAATGATACTTAAATCTCACTGAATATAATGTGATGTTGGGAGAATATTTTTCTTAGATATATGAAGGTTTTTATTTTTTTATGTCTGATTTTAAAAAAACAGGTTTCTTCTTGTTGAATTTAGCTGTTTTAGGATGCATTTCAGAAGTTACTGGTTGTTCATGTGTTAAGTGTGCTCCTCTTCTCAAAAAGCCATACATTATTTTCTTAATTGCAATTAATTCACACAAAGAAGGTGAGCAATAAAATATCCTGCTCTTTATTGGAAAGCAGACTTCCTAGAGAGAGAGTTTCTGTGATTTCTAATTCACAAGGAAAATTGGGTGCACAAATGACTCTCGCTACTTGGGGGTAGTGCAAAGAAGATACTCCTGACTGCAATCAGTCTAAATGATTCGTCTCTTATCAGTTCCAAATCTCAAGTGATGTTCCAAGTAGACTAACAATGGTTTTGTTGAATTATTGCTTTTTAATGTCACCCGTTTTAGATGTGTAGCTAAACTGAAGGGCCTGATGTGTCTCATCTCTTGTGCAATAAATTCTGTTTCCAAATACAGAGCTCTGCAGCTGGTGGGATTACCTGGGGCTCACAGCAATGTAAACGAAAGCTGACTGCCATCCTGGAGGGATGCCTGCATCAGCATTGCTTAGGAAACATCACACAGCTGTACTGGCAGTTTGCAGCTTGTGAAAGGGAATAGAAATGTTTTCATGGGTGTTCTTTCTCTGTAAGTGTTGCTGCAAGAGAGGCTTGCTGAATACACAGAGTACTAAGACCAGATGATATTTTCTAATTAATTCTTTTAGTGCTGGGTGTCCTTGCTTGGATCCCTTGTCATGTGGCCTTTTGGAAGTATCAATTTCTTCTTGTGATTGATTAATTTCTCTTTTAGGTTTAAACTTTTTGTGTTGGCAACTACAGTAAGAAATCTCAGATTTTTGACTTGACCCTAACTTGTATTTGATTAAGGAAAACTGTAACTAGTTGAACACTGCAACATCTTTTTCTTTAAGAAAATAGTGACTTTTCAGCCAGTACTTTATATGATTTTTCAAACAAATCATTGTCCTGTCTCCCAAGGGAATGCAAAGAAGGTGATCTCTTAGTAGCTCACATTTACATATGAACTTCATAGCTATATGAACCTAAACAAAAGTTTATCTTCAGATTATCACTGCTAGATAGCTACTATTTTTGTTAAAATGATATGTGAAATTGGTAAGTTGCAAGTAGATGACTCTTACATAATTAAAAAAGTAAATAGCAGAAGTACTCTTGAAAACATTAAAAACTACTTGAATTTTAAGAGTCACTCAATGAAAAAAGGCAGCCAAATGAATGTAAGACATACACTGCTCAAACCAATCATCTACCAATTCAAAAATTCAGTACTACTCAAGACACTGTATTTTGTTTCACTCTTTGTGTTACTTTATTTGCAAGTAGTAAGGTCACCTATAGTTCCTTGCTAAAGGCACATGATGATACTTACCTTATTTTATATTTTTGCAATCCATGGATGAAGGCTATTGAAGAGTGAAGAATTACTAGTGCTGTACCTGTTCATTCCACAGAGTGGTTTAAAATGGTACAGCTATATCTGCCACAATAGCAACCACTGCTAGATTTGCAAAATGAAAGTCTGTTTATAATGGGCCTGGGAAGTTTTATCCTTAAGTAGCCACGTATAGGTATCCCATACATTGAAAATACTCATTTGTGCACCATTATTTCAATTTCTTTGTGAATTGGGAATTCAAGACTTAGAAGGAATCCCTCGTGTGTGATCCACTCCAACTCTCTCCTGAACTTGGCTCTGAGAGGAGAGAGTTAAGGAGCATAGGGTGGGATAGTGGAAGGTGATATGAAGATAGGCTATTGTCATAGTTTGGTGTGTGAGTTCCATGCAGAGGCCAAAACAAAATTTAAATGTGATAAACCTGCAGTGAAGGTATTAAAGTGTAGTACAACCTCAGTAAAATGAAAACACAGTAGCCTTTTTTTACCAGCAGTATATACAAAATTGAATACTACATATCTCTGTTTGCTTATGTCGCCTAATTTACAGAGGTGCTCAGATATCACAGAGATCAAAGATGAAAAATTTTAGCTCAGATTTCAAGGTGTGCTTTGGATACACAATTCTATGCTTCCATTTTTTACATATTCATGCTTTTTAACTTTAATGTATGGATAAGTAACCAGACCTGCGTTGGAATAAATTTAAGGTTGCAGTTTTAAGAATTAGGTTCAGGTAAAATCTGGATTAACTGTTATCCAGGTTTTATCTTGTACTGCTGTGTATAAATGAATATGTGAAATGTAATTGAACCTCCTTATCTGGTTATACTGAACCTGATTCAAATTTTGAGACTCGTGTTGACACCAGTAAGAGTTTTATGCACAGATCAAATACAAGATTAGGTAGTTATTTCTAGGCTTTTATGGTTTTCAGCTAGAATTTCTATCTCAATGTTGTTGAATACATTTTTATCTCCCAATGAAAATGAAATTTTATTGATGTGTGTGAGCATAACAGTGCCCACAAGTAAAGCACCAGAATTGTCTGAATTTTCCTTCTCCTTGAGAAAACATATATATTAATAAAATTGCAGAGCATCATATGTATGCTAAATCTGAGCACCTCTCTTCACCCTTGAATACAGTAGCATAGAGAAATGAAGCACCAGCAGTTCAAGACTTCTTGAGAAACCACCCCTGAACAGACAGGCAGTGGTCTATGGTGAGATGAAACCTGAATGAACTCAGGCCCCAGAGTAGCTCCTGGGTCAGGGTCATTCCAGCACAGTCAATTTGTATATGAGTCAGTTTATAAAGTCCTTGCTTTTAAAATGGCTTTTAAAATATTGGAATTAAATAAAATGAAAGCAATTTTTCAGTTCAGATAGGTAAACTAATTTTTCAAACAGATAATCATTTATCTGATATGCAAAGATTCACCCCAGAGAGACTTTTAAAGATATTTGCACATAAAAAAAGCACCTGCACTTTTTGGCTTATAAGCAAAAAGACATTAAAACTATCATATATTTGCATGTTTTACCAGCTAATAGACTTACTTACCAATATTCAGGGTAGATGGCATTGTGTCTTAGTTTCCACTGCCCTATGCCATACTTTCTTTAAAGGATCTTAATTACATACCAGCATAATTATTAAAATCACATGCTGCTTCTTTCACAATATCCAAAAAGGCAAGCGCATTGTGCTGAAAAGTTAGACAGAAAACCTATTTTCCTAAAGCTTTGTGCTGTAAAGGATATCAGAGTAAGCAAGGTTTCTGCTATTAAAGAGAAAAGCGCTTTCCATTTTCCTAAGCAATTAAAAGATGGGAATTTAACATGCATTATTATCTTATTGGGAGGATTTAGGCTCCACATTAATAAGACAAATGGTTTCTTAAAGTGTTTTTCATACAGAACACGAGAAGAAATCAGTCCTGCAAATCTCCAGAAAGATTCTGGATATGGTGTCAGTCACACAAGTATAAATCCTGTTGCTTCAGTGGGGGTATTCTGGAATTACAGCAATAAGGCCAAGGAGCTTTGCTTGTGTTCTGTATGAAAAAATAAATCACACTTATTTAATAAACTTGTATGCCTTTATGGGGGAAGAATACAACTTACCGTACTGAATGATACGTGTACTGTTATAACATTAAGCAGAAGAAGGAAAATAAACCCCACTGAACAGAGGGGAAAAACAAGAGCTTAGGAAAATAAGGTAGAAAGCACCCACCTTCCACATAGTTGTCTTCTGTAAGCACATAACAGGGAAGGAAAGAAAAGGAAAACATTCATTAAGCAGCATGCAGACTGGAACTTGCCATTGCATGTCTCTATCATGCAAGGCATCAAACACAACATGCAAGTGCTCCATTGCTACAATCCAGAGGGAAAAACAAAAGCACCAGGGAAGCAGTGTTTCCTCTACTTAACAAAATGTATGTGATATGAAACAAAATACTCCTGCCAAAGTGCAAATATTGTATAGGATTTAGTGCAGCTCTTTGTACATGCAATTATTATTATTGTTAGTTATTAATCAGTTATTAATATTCTTGTAAGACTTTTGTAACTATCTATTTTAAAACCACCAGTCACTTGTGATAGGGATTCTAAATGCATTTGGTTCTACTTTTCCATTCTGAATTTTCCTGGATGATGAAGTAGATGATTTTAAACTTCAGAAAACTTAAATTCTTGAGTGTGCTGTGAATATGTTACCACAGGCAGCATGGCTGATCCTGCAGTCATTAGAGAGGCACTCTGGTCAAATCTCCAAATCCAGAGGGGAAAAAGTGGAACAACTCAGAATTGTTGGATCATGTCCTACAGAATTAGTCAGTATCAAAATCTTGCACCTTGTAAAAAAATCAATCAATTCTCTGCCTGGTACAGCCAGTAAAGGCCACAGCAGTGCCAAGGATGGGTTCTGCCCTGATTAGATCAAAGGACAATTTGCCTAAGGAAGGCTGCTATCAAAAAGAAATGATGTTTACCATTGTTTATACTCAACCCAACATCAATATGGGGCACAGAAAAGGAGGTTTTCCCAAAGCTTACAAAGAAAAAGAGCACTAAGAATTGAGCCCCAGTTAATAAAGTGGACAGAATTTAAAGCTGAGAAACAGGCTCAGTGTCCCAAAACTCATTTTAGTGTCCATATCCCTCTGCTACTCCACTGGGGAAGTGATTTTGAGGGAGTATTTCTGTGCTACCCATTATGATCAAGACTGAGGAGGGGGCAGGAGAAAGAAAATGGGAAAGGTAAGATAACGAAGGAAAACCATCACAGAAGTCAAGGAGATGGACGGTGTGGAGCCAACAAAGAGACAGGGAAGGGTGACAACACAGCAGTCTGACTGCCAGGGAGATTTCTTGCTGCAGTTTATGTCATCTCCACCAGCTCTTCCTGGGGAGGGAGCATGCCAGTGCATATTGAAGGCCAGTTCTGCCCTTATTGGTCATTTCTCATAGAGCCATCCCATAGGAACAATGCCATTTCATATGACCATGAAACTAAACTAATTTTGATATATTTTAACCCATAAAAAAATAAGAAAACAAGTTACACAGAACTGGGCTTAATGATATTTTTTAATCACAGCTATTTCTTCCCAGAATATGTCACTTATCATAGTGAAAAGGAGAAATGTTAATGCCAGAAAAGCAATGAAAAAGGTCATCAAAACTTGACAGTATTCCAACAAATTGAAAAGTTTACCATTTTAAAAATAATAACTGCTATAAATGATGAACAATAAGGGTTTAAGGTTTAGTTATACACTTAGATATTATACTTTGCCTTTTCCATTCACACACTCTAAATCAAGAAATAGAATAAAATCCACTGAGATGATGAGGAACACCCAGTTTCAGAAGATAAAGATATGCTCTATACACAATGTAAATGGGAGTGATATTTGGAGCAGCTCTTAGTAAAACTTTTCTGGAAGAGCTTTCTACCTTTAACTGCATACAGTAATTTCCTTTCTTTAAGTAAAAAAAAAACCTACTCAAACCCAATGAAAAATAAATTGGTTATTTCAATTGTTGGATGACTTCAGGCTCTCATCTATCACAGTGTTAGTATACTGCAATACTAATATTGCCATGGAGTTCTTTTAGATTGCCAAGTTTAGCTTAACACAATATTTAAAAACCAGCATATGAACTTACTGACAGGCCAGTTCAGTTCCTCATGATGTCAGACTCAAAGAAAAAGGTTCTGAAAATTACATCATATGCAGGATCAAATGGTTAAACTCACCTAGCTACAGGGTTTAGCATATATTGTTTTATATCACAAGTCCTCATCTTAGCAATAATCAGTATGCCTCTTTTGATGACTTTCATCAGAAGGATTTATACTAGCTGAGCAGCTTCCCCGAAATGTCTGGTTGATTAAACTTTTAGTGACAGCAAGTTAAGCTGTCAAAACATTTTGAATTCAATAAAACGGAAAAAGTCGAATTCCCACTCTGTGAATTAAACAGTGTATATAGCCAAACCCCTATGCACTAATAAACAGCAATGAAAATTCATTCCTCCACAGGTTTTTGTCATGGTAAGTTAAACCATCTTAAACAGTTTTGCAATCTAAGAAAAAAATTAGTTCAGCTTCTTTATGGTACTTTACAAGGCTTTTACATTAGATTAGCACTGAACACTTTTCTTTAATTAAGGTAGTCTGTTTGTGATGGCTGATATATTTCCATATCACTAACACTTCACCTGGCTTTCCTGATTCCTATTTTCTAGGCATGGCCTATTCTTCTAAGCAGAATCTAAGAAGCCAGAAGGCCCAAATTCTAGCCTTGCTTAATATTCATTTTGCTTACTCCAGCCACTCTTAAAACAAAAGAGAAAAAAAAAAAAAAAAAAAAAAAAAAAGAGGAAAAAAGAAAGCTCATTGAAAGCCATGTATACAATCAAGTTGCAGTTCAGAGGGAGCAAAATTTTCCTCATTTAAATCAGGAGTAACTGCATTTATGTCATTAGATTTGCATTGGTGTAAAATATCTGTACTTGAAGGAGAGTAGAGCCATACTAGACATTTCTGTGGCTGCTGATAATTCAGCCATGCAGAATTTACCTACATTTCTATCCATCCGCTCTGAGGGACCTTATTGTCTACTGAGTAGCTCTGTTGACAGCACTGGAACCCAAGGTTCTCAGGACCCAAAATGCCAACTCCAAATGCTGCAGACAGTGGCACAGAGCAGCTCTTTCCTTTTCTGCACAAGCTGATCGTACCGAGGACTTTTCACCCTGAAAACATGTGACCTTTTGTCAAAGAGAAGTGGGGACTTTTGTATTTTTCACATTGCACCAAGCTCCTCACTTGAAGAACTAGAGTTCTTACCCACTGCAAATGCTTATTTCCAAGCCCTTACCCCATTTCCACCACCAAAAAAAATTAATTGCCCTGCTACTTTCTGTGTTTGCAACCTAATTCCTCCAGCCAAAATCTGCTCTCAGTGCTATGTGTGTAATCTGTTGACTGTGCATATCGAGCCAAATACTGAGTTGATTTAAATCTGGTGTGACACAGTTGAAATCAGAGGAACTGTACAACTTACCCAGGCTGTGAATCTGGCATATTATCTCCAGATGAATTGTCTCAGGCTGTCCCTACTGAACTGAGAGCAGATTCTGCTCCATATTTTTTTATAGCAAAATTCTAATTATTTTAGTGTTTCACTGTGATTTAGTGATATGAAAACGGGAATCATATTTTTACAGCACATTTTTACTAATTAAAGAATTGTTTTAATATTTGGTGATTCTTCATGGAAGCCTCAATTAAAAAAAAAATCCTGACTCATTCTATGTTTAGTGGTTATTTCTGCTATTACATTTTTTTTCATGTGGTAGAGAATTTACACCTTAGCCACAAAATTAGGTAAAAAACTCTACTTTCATTCAGACAGAAGAAATAATAATTAGTATTTTGAAAATACAAAAACAGAAACAACACTATAAGAAATAGCACATTAGCAGAGGCATTCTTTATAGCGCTTTTTCTTTTTTCTCATGACAATTTAGTTTGCATTCCAGCAAGAAAGGATATAACATACTGAAGACATATTTATGAAATTTCAAAAGAGATTCAGAAGTATGGCAAGTGGCGAAATTGCATGAAACAAAGCTATATTATGAAGGTGTCTTGCAACAAAATTGCTGGCTAGAAGTTTAAGATACAATATTTTGTTTTTCTCAAACAATAATGCATAATTATACTTCTCCCTAAATTTATCTACTGAACAAAACTACCAGGAAGTACCTTGAAGTATCATTCCAGGGGGCAGCTTTATCTGTGGAACTGCTCCTAACATTTCTTGGACAACAGTGTAATTTAGCCTGTCCCATCCGTTTCTCAAATTGGTAGAGAAATTGTTTTTACTGACATGGGGTTCAAAACAAAATATTTGGGAAGGATATGAAAATATGAAGTATGTTATGAAGTATGTTATAAAGCATGAACAGTCATATAACCAATAATGATGAACTAAAGCAATATCTTGAATATCCATGGTCATGTGCACTGACCCTCTCAAGTGCTGTATATCTGACAAATTCCATTAGGATTATCTGCATTTTTTAGAAATGTACTTTTGAAAAATGTATTGCACATATTGATTGCCATTATTGACTGTAATTATGAATAATCAGAAATGGATTATAAAGATACAGTACAGTATCTAGTACAGTACTCTGATTTTGTTGCAGTCTTCTGGAGTATTGAGTAAACAAGGAAACAGCATTTCCCAATCCTGTTGGGATTCTTAAGCAAAATCTAGATATCTACCAGAATCTAGACAGGAGGGTTTAGGAGCTCCTACATTTCCATATGGCTCCATTGGGTCTGAAATCAGTGTTACAGCCTCTCTTAGTCTCCACACAGCTTTGGATGGACCCATTCAGAGGACTTTCCAGTGCAGTTGGTAGAAATATGACAGGGACTTCATTAATATTGGACAGGTGGAAAGGAGAAATTTCAGAATAACAGGAGTTCAGCCCCATTTCAGTTTAATTCTCTACCTACATCTCTTTGAGGATGCCTTCTTTTCTGGATTGCCCTGTTCAGGACTTGGGAGGAAGGGGAGATCCTGTCAGGAGAACTAATGGACTGCCTTGACTGAAAATAATGACAAGGCTTTCTACCAAATGAGGATCATTAGGGCACAATTAGATGTTTTTACCAGCTTTTTACAAGACAAAGCCATCAGCACAAATTCAGCACACTTCTGTAAATCCTAGTAACATCCATGAATTTATTCTAAGTGAGGCCATCTTTTCTGGACAGTATCCCAAGCGATTTGAACATGAAATAATGACAAGATCATTTAAGTTAAGCTACTGTAGATGAGCTCCAAGTGTGAAGCAGCAAGTGAGGGGCACAGTGCAAGTTTTGAGTGCACAAGCAAAGAAATAATGAACAGAAATAGTAAATAGCATTATTTTTGTGGCATAATTAAAACCATTACCATGTTTAGTTTCAATGGCCATATACTTAAAATGAAATAAAAAATGAGAGGTTTCAGGAAAACCTTTCCCCACAGTCATTCATGTTATTAAAACCACAGTCATCACATCTTACAAAGAAAGCCCTTAGATGCTCAATCTATTGAATATATCCAAGATAGATAAAGATGTGTCTGAACCCAGTCTATGACTATCAAAAGTTTCTGATAGCTTAGAAGTCCTTTCAACCAGACAAAGACAGTGATCAAGAGTCAGAAACGTTCAAACTGAAAAGAAGACAAAAAATATTCAATAAAGATAAAATAAGCATTGGCAATTCTAGGAAATTCCTCCCTGAAGTCTTAAGATAGAGCTTTTCTCTATCAGAGACTGTATATCAGTCTTTGTTTTGGGGCTAACTTGTAGGAATCACTGGAAGAGATTCTGACTTTTGCCATTTAGGAGGTCAGGTTAATATTTTCATAGTGGTATATTCTGGACAGAACTCTCATGAATCTATGAATTTTCTCTAGCTAAATGAACAGAAACCAAGCATAAACAGCACCAAATATTTTGACACCCAGTTAAACAGAAAATTGTTCAAATAAATTGTTTTCTCAGAACCAATCTCTGCATCATTTACAAAAAGACTTCACAGAGAAATATTTCTCATGAAGACTTCAAATATAATGGGTGAAAAAAACCTATTCAAACAAATACCTATTTTCCCTATGGTTCACAACAGGAAAATATCTCCAGCCACAATTTACTTCTATCACCTGTTATATTTTTAATATCTTCTCCGGGTAACTGAGAAACAGATGAGAAACAGAATCAAAATTAAGGCATAATTAAATTGCTACTCTTTCTGAGGCAATACTTTTTTGGTGCTATTTCATTCCTGTGCAGATTTACCATTTTTCTAACATTTATTATCACAAGTGTATCAAACATGAAGACATGCAACATTGCTTTATTTTAATGCTATTAATCCTTGGTAATTTTATTGTTCATGTTTTTAGATACTGCACACTGGAATGGGATTTTGTGTCCTTGGATCCACAGGAATTGACAAATAAGCACACCTTTGAACCTTTCGTCTCCTTTTTCTTAACTGCTTCCTGAAACTGACAATTTTGGAAAGTTATTTGTTCTCTTCTGTTAGTAGTTTTTACCATACAAACTTCTACAGTCTCAGTGAAGACATCATGTCCATATAAAAATTAAAAATGCTTTTTAATTGTATTACAGTCCCAAGCAATTTTACTTTGGCCATATTTCCTACCTCATTATTTTTTATTTCTTTTTCTCCAAAATGGGTCTTGCTACTCTCATATTTACTATACTTTTACCTGCCTACAATACATCAATTCTTTAAAGATATTTTCATCAGTCACTGGGACAAGCATTCCTGAATCTCTGTCACAGCTGTAGTAACCACAATCAGGAAGCACTTATTTTTTTTAATAATCGAATTTAGTAGTAGTAATAAAGGTAAGGCAAAGAGAAACAAATCATTTCCATGTGTGAGACTGAATAAAATAACCACATTCCCTTCTCAGTATTTTAATTTCCATGTATAAGTAGGAAATGAAACACAATGTAAATCTATGTATTTTACTCAGTAATCAGATATTCTATAAGAACTGCTGGTCTTTTCCCATTTGTCCTCTGGAACTATCTCTCTGGATTTGAAACATTCAATTTCCACTGAAAATCTCTGGGATTTACACATTTTACCTTGCTTTGTGCATTAGGACCTCTTCCCTGTAGTCAGGAGAGGTATTATTTCCTGTCACAGAGAACGGATAGACTGACTAGAACTAGAATTAACTGTATATGGTTCACTTTACAATTCCTCTTTTCTTCCTGGCATTATTTTTATTCCTTTGGATTTTCCTCAGTTTTGTCTTGCTGGGTACATGGCATGAAAATATATTTTCAGGCTATTCATATCAAAACCTTTCCTACAGAATTAACTCTTGTGGTTGGTGGAGAGCAATGTCAAGTACAGATTATGTTCTGTGAAAGTGATGTGGGTGAGACAGATATTCCTATTTCAAGAATACTCATTTTGAAATTAATTTGAGAAATTCATAATGCAACTTATTTCAACACATTCTTTAATAAACTGTTCTGAAATGAGGAATAAAGATTTTTTGGGAATTACTCATGCTTGTTTTGATGTACGTGAGAGTAGAAACATGCACAACATCTCCTTGTTGCACTGTGCTTTGTCAATAGTCAGCCATAGTCAATTATGTCTATCCAAGAGGCTGCAAATTCAGGTCCAGTTACTATCAGAAGAAATCAAATCCCTCTCCAATCATCCTTTCAGCAAAACTAGTCTCTTAGACCCATTAATAGAATAGGATTAGGTGAGCTGACAGAGAGTAAAAATGCTGTTCAATGATTGAATGGCAGAAGCAATTTTCCAACTGGATGGTAGCTTTACGGAGGCGATGATCCAGTGGATAACATGAGCAGGAAACTCAAAGGAGGAGAGGCTGTGGGTTTTGTCTATGAGAGGGATATTATTTTTACATGATACTTCCTAAAACTTTTCTACTTTTTTTTTTGTACACTATCTACACTTACACAATCTCGACTGTGCAAATACAGCATTTTTCCTTTATAGAACTTACTAAAGAAGACCTATGACTGCACATTTTGCCTGAGATATTCACTCAGGCTCTGACTTTGTAGCTGAATATTTGTGCCTTCCCAGACTTGTACAACATCAAAATTAACAGGACAGCATGCAAAGCCAGCCATATTTTTGTATTCACACACTGTCTTTATAAAAAAAAAAAAGAGAGGAATGTTTATGTGCTATCCTGATGCCATGACTTTGACACAGACGGCTGAAGACGATTTGGTATGAAGTTTTCTTGAGAGTTAGCAGCTAAAAATGTAGAAGACACACCGTACATAATTAAAAATAGAGTACCAATATTCAAAATCATTTTGATGTATAGTTCTTTAGCTCGCTGCCATGAAATTTCTTGGCTACTACTGAGATTCATTTTGTGAATGTGAACTGAGCTGAAGCTGCCTTTGGAAGACATTAAAATGATATACAACAAACCTCCTCATTGAAATGGGAGTTTCCTATGAAGCGAGTTGTACTCTGGAAGTCAGCATACTGTAACTGAGTCCTTAATTTGACATCAAATTAAAATTTAATCATAGCTATCTGTGACTGCAAGTGAACAAAATAGATATCTTTATTTTTTTTAAAATGATCTTAATTTTCTCCTTTACTAGTCGACAATCATTTCAATTCTAATGCTGAATGTTATTCTGATTAATTAGTTGTTATAGATAATGACAATCTAATTACAAGAAATTTCACAATTAAAAAAAAAATCAACATTTCTTAAAATCTGGTCATCCCTAGCTAAAGTAAGAACTGATGCACATCTTTCCTCCACAGACTTTACAGAAACTGCAAAAGAACAAAAGAATTTTTTTTAGCCATGTGAATGCCTGGATCAAGCTTCCATGTGTCCAGAGTACTTACAAACATTTCAAACAGTGAGGTGTTTTAGAGCTATTCTTGATTTTCATTAATCACTTTGATATGAATTGGTCAAACTGTTATTTTCTTGGCATGAGGCTATATATTGTAAATTTTATAACACTCCTAAGTGATGTAACTAACGTTCAGGCATTATCTTAGTACAGGTAAAAAAGGTGGCTCTGAGAAGGAGAAACTGTACTTGATGTGCTTTTGCAAAGCCATGGGGTTAGGGTGGGTGAGCTACATAGATTTATCATATATGACTGTTCCCATCTCAGAACTGCACAAATAAAACTTCTAGTGGTAGCGGATAATAGTAAATATTTCAAAATAGCCCCTTATTTGGGGTTTATAGAAATTAACCCAAGACACATAGTTCTTCTCTTCCTATGAGTTAATCAGCAGCACAGAATCACACAATGATTAAGATATAAAAGGCCTCTGGAGGTCATGTGGCCCAATCTCCCTGTGCATACCAGGTCACCTAGAGCTGATGGCCCAGGGCTCAGATGGCTCTGGAATATATCCTATGCTGGAAACTCCACCATCTCTCTGGGTAAGCTGTGCTGTCCCTAAGAGAATCTTATGGGAGACAGTGTCAAAGTCTTAACTGAAGTCCAGGTAGACAACACTCAGTGTTCTGCTCTCATCTACCACCGTCAGTCAACCTTTGATAGAAGTTTATGAAGTTGGTCAAGCATGACTTACCCTTGGTGAAGCCATGCTGACTATTCCTGATGGTTTCTCATCCTTAGTGCACCTGGAAATGGTTTCCAGGATTAGCTGCTCCCTCTCGTTCCCAGAGAATGCAGTGACTCTTATCAGCTTATAGCTCCCTGGTCCTTCTTACCCATTCTTTAACATGGAAATGACAATTGCACTCTTCCATCTTTGGGAACTTCTCCCAGCTGCCATGATTAATAAAAGACTATCTAGAGTGGCCTCACAAAGACAGGTGACAGTTCCCTCAGCATAGATGGTTGTATCCCATCAGGTGCCATGGAATTATATATGGGCAGTTTGCATAAGTACTCTCTGACATGCACCAAGGGTACATCTCCCTTGGTCTACTCTTTCCTTTTTTGCTCAGGGAGCATTAGTATTCCTGAAGGTTGATTCCACTAGTAAAGGCTGAGGAAAAAAGGCATTCAAGACCTCATTCTTTTTTGTGTCCTGTGTCACCAGGTCCCTTGTCTTGTGGCCTAATGGGTCCACATTTTCCCTGGTCTGTTTGTTAGTAATGTTCTTATAGTAGCCCTTCTTGCTGCCTTTGACATCCCTGGACAGCTAAAATTCCATTTGGGCTTCGGCTTTCCTCACTTCACTCTTGAATGCTCAGACTCAGTACAGTGCTTCTGTACTCCTCCCAGCCTTTTTTTTTTT
>VWYO01016358.1:273638-306169 GCA_013400275.1 Rhadina sibilatrix | reverse complement strand
TTTTTTTGTGCGTGTGTGTGTGTACATGCGTGTGTGTGTGGCAGTGATCCATAAATATTAACTTGTTTTCTTTGAAAATTTTTTCTCCAGGGCCCTGTCCCATGGGACTCTTCTGAGAAAATCTTTGAAGAGGCCAACATGAGCTCTTCTGAAAGCAACTGAGCTGTCTTCTTGCTCCTCTCTGTGTCTTCAGAGTCTTGGACTCCACCATGGTCACTGCAAAGTTGCCTGATGTTCACATTTTGAATGAGCACCTCCATTTCAGTGTATGCAGTCCAAGAGACTATCTCTCCTTATTGGCTCTGCTCTTATTTGGAGGTGAAAGTCACCATCAATAAACTCCAGGAGCCTCTCTGACTGCTTATATCCTGCCATGTTGTCCCCCCAGCCACGCTGTCCCCCCAGCAGACATCCCCCCTGGTCCCCATGAGGACCAGGACCTGTGAGTGTGAAACTCCACCTATCTGTCCATAGGCCTCATCTGCTTGTTCTTCCTGGTCAAGTGGATTATAGCAGACACCTTCTATAATGTCATTTTTGCCAGCTCCTGAAGTCTTCCTTATTACCTTTGATCCTTTCTGAAAGAAATTGCTCAGATCTGTATCCCGATGCTCATCTTCAATCATTTCACATTTTTTCCTAAGCCCACATTCCCTTCAGCATAGGCCACGTGAAGTTATTTTTTGTTTAGTCAAGCTGTAACGTAATTCATGTATCATAGTACATCAGCATGGTAGCACGCTGCCAATGAAAACGTGGGAAAGCATCTTTTCCACTTTTAGCTCCTTCACAGGTGGAAAATTGATTAGGACAACAAAGATGGCATCGAGAAAAATAAATATAGGATTCTATGGTGAAGAATTATTTCTGGTATAAAACTTTATCAGAACCAATTCTAATACCTTCTCACAAAAACTCTTCCTCACAAAAACACATCCTGTGTTGCATGTAGTACAAATGAAGGGGACAGTAGGGAACACTGTAATGACCTTTCATGGGACTGAATAAAATAGGATCTTAGAAGGAAATTAATGAGAATATCTAAATGTAGAGCTATAGGGGAGACATAAATATTACTGGCTCAGTAATATGAATAAATATATCTATTAAAATGCATTCTGAATATATTTCTTAGATTGCATTCTTTTGAGGTTGCTTCTTAAGCATGATACAAAATGGTATTTCTTATATATTTAATGCAAAATAATAAGGGGATTAAGCAAACTTCCAACAAGAAAAATCCTGCTCTGAAAGGTAAATGCTGGCAAATAACAGAAATCTTGTTTGATTGTTAGCCCATTATTGAAATGAACACAAAAATCATCTGCGTCCTAGTTTTAATTCATGAAGAGGAGGAATAATTCTGAGGTTCCCAAAGTGGAAAAACTCCTACATCTAAACCATAATTAAAATTTCTTTCCAGCAGAGTATTTATGCCATTAGGCAATTCACAGAATTATAATGATGAAAGCAAGTATCCTGTATCATATAACTTATGTACTTAATCAAGTTAACAAACCTCCCAAACAAGCACAAATATTTTTTGCTTTTTTTTTTACATCATGTTTTCGGAACAAAGAATCTTCCCATATACAAAGAAAGAAACTCATATTTGAAATAAAGTAGAATTTTTAGGAGTATATTCTGAATACACAGACCACATCAGAAAATGAAAATTAATGTAATAATAATGCCTTATGCAATGTAAAGGGTGTATAGATGTAATGAATGCAGCCAACAGAGTGAACAATAAATTACATGCTATGGTCGAACTAGTCATGCCAAAACAGAAAAAATCTTCACATTGAGTACAGGAAAAAGATTTTACTCCACTAACACAAAACTCCAGAATGTCACATCAAGCCAAGGGACAGAAATAGATCACACTGAACTGAAGGACAAGTCTCTTTAAAATACATCAAAACAAAGTCTAATGCATATGAAGGTGTGGAATTTGAGAAAGGAGAATCAATTAACAGGATTTTGATTTTTTTTTTTTAGTATATTCTTTTGTTTGAAGGAAATAGTTATTCTATAATTATAGCCTGCTCCAAAACAAAACTATAAAAACTGTACAAAACCCACTAACAACACAATTTAAGTTACTTTCAATTGTAAAGCCTCTATATATAGCAGGTAAAAAGTGCTTGATCCATTTTCTTATTCTGCTTTCTTACAGCAAGTGCCCTCTTGCTTTATGAAATGCGTACTTATTCCGAAAGTGTCTATTGTGAAGAACATCTAATGCTCATAAATCATTTACTTCTTAAAAAACAAAGAACCTTTAAAAAAAAAAATCAAAGCACATTTCCCAAAACATGCTTACAATACATGGAGAGCAGTCACCTCATTTTACTGTCATTAAAACAAACCAACTCACCTTCCCCAACACACCATTTGTCTCCAAAAAGTACTTTAGAGAATATAACAGTCTCAAGTGTTTTTCTTTTATCACTTTGAATGTGCTTCAATATTCAGTATTGACAACTACAAATTTTTATTTTCAGTATGGATTTTTAGTGAGTTCCCACTGTTTTCTGTAGTGGGCCAAATTCTTAAAATACACAACCTTCTGGTTAGGGCATTGGCACAACTCTTTAACAACACTGATGTTATTGCTCTCTCACATCCTGCATCAAATTACAGCAGTATGGATTTAAAAGACATGAAAAAGATGTCTCCTAACAAACACTACAATTAAATTACCTGAAAAAGACATGTCATTTATATAGTGTTCTACATGACATAGTTTTCTATGTCAGTAACAAGCAGTCTGATGAGAAGTGTAAAACTGAAATACTCAAAACATGTAAAGAACTAGTGAAAAATAAATGGAATAGAAAAATTGGGCAGGAAACATTCTTATGACATACAATGGGATCCTCTTTAGAATCCATTCAGGTGGACAGAAATGTTTTCATTAATTTACACAGCTGGGCTAAGACCTGAATTGCTCCATGAATTTCATAGTTTACCTGCTGTGCTGCTACTCATCATCTGCAACTCCCATTGAGACCTCACGGTGAATCACTGGAACACGAGTTCACCGGTCTGCTCTCTCTGCCAGGGAAGCATTTCTAATCAATAGCTTTTAGTGCAATGGAAGTTACCACAAAGCCTTCAAGATCTGGGTTTATGTTGTAGTTAAAATGAGCTTAGTGCCATCTCTAGTGTGTAGTTACTTCACCAAGCTGCACATTATAAATTAGGTCAAGGCTGTTTGTGCAAACTGGTATTTCAGAAGATGAAACAAAACCAACACAGAAGGTGTTGATACTATCACAGGGAAACCGTCTCCATATATTTTATTTGCGGATGCCTACATACACACATATTCAGATACATATTTAGATGTGATTGGAGACAGTAAAAATAGGTCAAATAAATTTTCCATCTAAATTGATTTGAGTGAGTATGCAATGGGAAAGTGCAGATTCTGATGGAACATTTGGTTATGTAAATCTCCACTGAGAAAAGAGAGCTACTTCAAATGTATACAGTCTGGTTTAAGTCTCTTATAACACAAGTTCAAATCTCTGGTTGAAACCCCTATAAACTCATGTAAAATTTGAATTCTTCTCTTAGAGTTGCATCATTCAAGTACATATACTTTGGAGTTTAAGAAAAGGACAAAGGCACAGAGAAAAAAAAAAAAGATCACATACAAGTGTTGACTATTTTTTTCTTATTTGTCAAAATTCTGTAAAAAATAGCTATAGTAACAATAAATAATACAAGTTAAATCCAGTGAAGAGCGGAGTACAGATTTGATTCATGTAGTAACAACACACATCTTCCGAGTCCCAGTTTCTCCAGGACTGAAGAATAGTGTTTCACATGTGCTGTAAGAAAACAGTGGTACAAAGCAAAACCAAAGTTCACTCTGTAGCACTAACAGCAGCCATGCTTCTCTGAAGTGAGATAAATGCCTTACTGGAAATTTCAGGTCAAGAGGAACTTGCAATGGGATTACAATATTGGGTTGAAAATGCTGAAGCTGGCACAGAGTTTAGTCATTGTGTTCATTTGGTGTCATTTACATATAAAACTGATCTCGCTTATGTAAACTGGATATTCCCTCCTGGAATTTGGCAGTTTTTTTGTAGCAAACAGAAGGATGACATGCACATTAAAGAAGAACAACAATAACAACAACAATGGGAGAAGAAAAACAAAAAGCAGGGAAATAAGCGAAAGAACAGCAATTTCTTTTGGAAAAACTAAATGGGTAAGAGTTAGTGTAACTTAGCACAATCCCATGAATCTCACTGTCCTTGGGAGGCTTTTCAGGAGTCAGTCCTAACACAAATATTTTCTGAACATTTATTAAGCATTGAAGACAGCTTTTCTCATTTTCCTCCTGATAAGTAGTGATTTTATTTCCTTTTTGCGTAAGTTTTTCTTTAACAAATATATTTATTGGGGCCATTTAAAAAAAACAGTACTGATATTTCAGATATGTTTCTGTATATCTCTCCATGGTCATGTGAAATAAACTACACTAAGGTTGGTTGTTTTGTGCTTGGGGTTATTTTAAAATATTTTATTTAACAAATGAGCTGTAATTCCAGGCTTAGGTAGGAAAAAATAGATAAAGATAACTGCTTTTTTCCATCTTCACAGAATAGTTGAAATATAGTCAGGGTAGACTATGAACATGACTGTGATTCTGTAGGCCACTTGAAGACTTTTCCCATTGTGGAATGCATGGGGAATGATTGATAGCTTTAAGAGGAAGCTGGAGGTCAGTCTACCAGTCAGGGCTAGACTCTTAGTTGGATTTGATATCCAGGGATAAAAACCCCAAAAATTACACTCATTCATCAGTGTGAAATAGCACCCCATATGCCATTGTTCAGAAAGTATTTGGCAGAACCGTCTTAAGTTATAGAGAGTCTCACTAGCAATACCTCAAACAAAAGAATTCCTAGGCAATAGATTTTCTGGCAGCCTTCTCTGGCATGGAAAGCAAAGAAATAAGTGTGCATCATTGTCCTCAGTCTCTACCAGAATCTCCAACTGACTTTGAAAGATGCTGTTCACGTGAATCAAGGCTGATGTAAAACAGCAGCTTAGGCAAGTATACAGTTTTTCACTAAGAAATTTGCAAACTTATATGCCCAAACTCGATTTCCAGTGCAGTATCAACAAATCCCATCACTGTTACATATTGCTTTGTGAACAAAACATTACAGGGCTAATATAAGGGTGATTTGAATGGAAGGCAAAATATTTGCAAAGAAACCAAACAACAGAAATGGGTGATCTGTGGGGTAAAATAGGACACATTACCTTGCTGAACAGGACCCTCTCTAGAGGAGATGATGCAAATATCAATTTACATATAATATGCAATATCACATGTTGTGCTACAGAGATCCAAAATATACTTCAGTAGACTCCGAAACTCTAGCACACTCATTCTTCATATGTATGGAAATCTCCTCCCCCATACAGCCCTCAAAAAACCCATGCAGGAGTTACACAGTACCTTGAAAAATCAGAATCTGAGAAAGCATTTTCATCCTTTAGGACATGAGCATCACTCCTCACAGAAAATAATCACATAGCTCTGACGTTATGAAAAAGATGGAAATGACAGTTCACAAGACTACTAGTAAACAAATATCAAGAGAAAAAATGGATCTTGAGCTCTAAAGGCAGCTACAGATATACTGTGACTCCAGTACAGAATCAAACGAAAGCATTTAATCTTGCTCTAAGGCTATATTTTATAGGTAAACCTACTACTTTGTTTCTGGGGAAAAAAACTCTCCTAAATTGGTCTTAGGGTTTGTTTTTGCTCAATCTACTTCTTTGTTTCTTTTTCTTTCTTTCTTTCTCTCTCTCTCTCTTTCTCTTTTTCTTTCTTTCTTTTCTTTCTTTCTTTCTTTCTTTCTTTCCTTTCTTTCCTTTCTTTCCTTTCTTTCTTTTCTTTTTCTTTCTTTTCTTTCTTTTCTTTCTTTTCTTTCTTTTCTTTCTTTTCTTTCTCTTCCTTCCTTCTGTCCTTCCTTCCTCTTGATCCCTAAAAATATTTCTCTGTTTTCAGGTGATTCTATACACTTGGACTTTGAGCATTGAGCTCAAAACTTTGAAGGGAGAAATCTTTTTAGAGCACTGATGAAGTATTCACACTTCATTAAGCAATGAAACCTCTCCACGGTTCTACAGCATGTTTCATGAAAGGACCTCAGCATTTTATGCTCATAAATGCCTCCATGCAACAGACAGAAAATTTGTTAGTTAATATTTCTGTGCAAGCAGAAGTGGTGCTTGAGACCTCTGTGAGAGGCATTCAATTGAGGTGAATGTGTGCATCTAGGACTTCTTCCTCTCACAGCTGAGCAGGAGGAAACACAATAGGGGAATTTTAAATTGATTCAGGAAAAATAAAGTATAAAAACCATGCTAGAGGAGGCTAGGCTTAGGCATATAATTCAGGTAGGTGATGTCCAGATCTAGGAAAGACTGGGTAGGAAACATATAAGACATATTTTATTGAAACAGGAGAATTGTTTAAATTGTGTTTAGTACTGCTTCTTTAGACTATAATATCTGTGAAAGTTGTTGCTATCCTTTATGTGGTGAACTTAATTTTAAAACTCTATTTTGTTAAGTAGATGAAAATATGCTGTGTGGAATGTGATGAGAATTTGTGACCTCCTTATTTTATTCAGCTATGAAAATAAAGAGGGAAAGTTCCCATGGAAAATATTATATACCTAAAATCACAAAATCAAAGAATATTCTGAGTTGGAAGGTCACAAAGATCATTGAGTGAATGGCCCACATGGGGATTGAACCTTGACCTTATTAGCACCATGCTCTAAATGTTTGTTTATTCAAAGGATCCTGGTTGTTCCCCCATTTAGACAATCTTTTGTTTTTATCTATAGTACTATTTGAACTACTATTTTTGCAATTTTTATCATAACAAAAAGCAGTTCTCCTACTATTAGTAAGTGGGCAAGAAACAGATCAGAGTCTTCTGCACCCCAGACACACATACTTATTGTTAGCAAACACCTCCCAAGTGCAAATTTAATTTCTTGCAGACTTTCCCTTTTCCCTTTAGCTTTATATCTCCTGTAGAAAGAATTGTAAATTTAATATGAAGAACAAAATGTCAAACAGAAGAAAATAAAGAAGACTTACTTTTTTTTCCACCAAGAGGAAAGTTAAAAAATCTCTTCTTATCAAGCGTAATAGAGAAGGAATGTTGTTATATATGCAGAAAAACTTTCTCAGGAGAGAAATATGGAAGAGAAATATTCAGTTCAGTTGGGTCCAAAACTACAGGGTCTTCACAAAGCAACCAGAACAACAAAAGCACCACATATTATTCATTGTAATAACATTACGTGCCAAAACAAGCCACTTCAGGAAAGAGGTAAATACAAACAATTCCCTTAGACTTCCTCATCTACCTCTACACTACAGGATCTAAAATGCAGAGACATGAGAAGCAGACAAGTTTCACCAAAGGTTTATGTTTTCCCAGACTTAATTCTGTCATTTCTTGAGCTACTCATGACCTGTAAATTCCGAACCAAGCAAAATGAAATAATGTTCGTGTTGCTGGATTATTTTCCTATATTCTAATCATTCTAGAAAAATTGCCATGGCTCCACATTTTCTACCACCACCATCCTATGACTTGCCCCTTCCCCTTTTCCAGTAACAAACTCCTGCTGAAACCCTCATCCTCTGTGGTTAGTCAACACAGAAACAAATAGGATTTTCCCACAACTTGACTACTAGGAGTAAGGAAGGGGAAAAAAACCAAATCACAATTTCTAACCTAAAGGCAATATAATTTGATGTAATATTTCATATTAAAATCAAATAATCATGTACTGAATTACTACAGCTACTAGAAGTTTTTGTCTTTGGCCTTTATGTGTATTGGAATATTTAATTCTGTGGCCACCAGCTGTTAAGCTGAATATTTTACCAGGGATGTATCAATGTAATTGACTGTGATAAAAACCAGAACCATCCAGCATGTTTTTCTTAGTGCAGGATAAACTCTATCTATGTCAGTCCTTATAATATTTATCTAACATCTTCTCATCTCCCAGTCCCATTTAATGTATTTCAGTGTTTCACTATTGGCATCATTAAAAAAGATCTTCTGACTATTTATTCTTAAAATTAATTGCTGCAATTTACCCCATTACTCCATCCCCTATTCACCAATGATAAAAACCCCAGATTATTTATTTCCTTTTTTATACCACACTTTACAAACCTGATCTTTGCCATCAGGTCCTCCCGCAGACATTTCTTCTTTGTGGTATACAAACCAAACTGTTTAGTTTTTTATTTCATAGCTCTGCTTTGTTTCTGATGTGCAATGGTTAAAATTGAATGCAGAATTCCAGCCTTGAGTACTGCCCTGAGCAGAATTGGATAATTACTTCACCATGTCTTACAAGCTGTATTTCCATTTACAAGAGAGAAAATGTTCCCTAGATTTTTTTACAACTTCATGGCTTTGCTAACCCCTGTACAGAATGTGATACATGCAGACTCACAGATTCTTTTCCAAAGAAACAGTACTTCACCAAGTTTTTTCTACACCATATTTTTGCTGTCCATAATTTCTTCCTACGCCTAGCACCTTCCACTTGCTACCACAGAGTTTTAACATATCTTTTGGTTCTTTTCTCTAATTTGTCAAAGCTGATTTTGAATTCAAAGCTTGCTCTTGAATATGTGGTTTCTCTTCCCCAGCTCTGCATTATCACAGATTTAATAAACTTGGTCTGTGCTCTACCATCCAGGCTGATTAAAGGAAAATAGCAAAGAATTAATTCCAGGAGGAACGCCTTGTGGTTGGTTTGTCCTTTCATTTTGACAGGCAATTACTGGCAACTCGCAGTTATCCAGACAACTTTGCATGCAATTTACTACTAATTTAGAAACTTAATCTAGCCCAAGATTCTCTAGCTTGCTTAAGAGAATATCATGCTAGACAGTGCCTAAAGATTTGTTTAGGGTTACATGGCACCTACTGCTTCTTGACAATCTCTAACAATTGTTGAATAATTGGTTTATTGCAATTTGTTGCTGACCTATTGATAGCCATCTCTCTTTCTTGCCTTGCTAACAAATAATTTTCTTGATTATTTGTTTCAAAGTCTTCCAGGAACTGAAGTTAGCCTGGCAAGCTAGATTTTATTGCAAATTTAAAATTTAGCACTGACATCCCTCTCTTGCAGTCTTTGAAAACATCATACGCCTTTAGGAACATTCTTATAGGAAACCTCCAACAGAGGTTAGATTGCTTCTGGCCAGTATTCTGTTAAATATCAAGGTGCATTTCATCACATTATGCTCATTCACGTACTGCATGGGTATCAAGGTCCTGAACAAGCTGAAATGTAAAGAATAGACCATTTTCATGATGAACACTTCAAGTACTTATGCAGGATGGTCATGCACCTGTTAAAGAAGCTAAGAACAAAGTAGCAATTAAGAGTGAGTATATTTTGCTACTTGTTTCAGGAGTATTTTAATCTGCATAGAGACATTAAAGTTTGTAGCAGTCAAAGTACATATTTTAGGTCATGCAATTGCTCTGAATACCTATAAAAATAAACATGTACCTGACCTACCAAAGAATAACCACAGTTGTATGTCAGGTCTGGCTGAGATGGAATTAACTTCCTTAGCAGCAGCCTATGGTGCTAAGTGCTGTGATTTGAATTGGTAACTAAAACAGCACCAAATCTTTGTCTGGTCCTTATTCTGCTACCCAGTGAGAAGACTGGTAGTGGACAAGAAGCTGGGACCAGGCACAGTCAGGACAGCTGACGTGAGCTCACCAAAATGATGCTCTGTACCACATAATACCATACTAAGCAATAAACTGGGAGGTTTTTCCTTCAAATGTAGCCATTGTTGGAGTCTGGCTGGGCATCAGTCTCCCAAATGAGAAAGTGGTTGCCTCTCCATTACTTGATTTTTTCCCCCCATCTTTTCTTCATTTATTAAACTGTGCTTGTCTTCACCCATAAGCTTTTACTTCTCATATTTTGCTTTTCCTATTTTGTCCCTTCCTTGCTGATAGAAAGTGAGAGAGTGGCTGGATGAGTGCGTAGCTTCTAAATGAGGTAGACTGACAACAGGTGTGTTAGATGGAACAAAATCATCCCCAAAAACTCAGGTCATGTTTTTACTACATGTAAAAACATTTAGCAAAATATCTCTAGCAAAGTTAGTAACACAGGCAGCTTAGCCAGCTGGAAAAGATTGTTTAGCTATTTAAAAGTATACTGAATCGTGTTCAGACAATAATTGCTATATAGCATGCAGTAAGGATAATTATTTTTGCACAGAGTAATTACACTGTAATTTTTGACTGATTCAGGGCCATTAAAATAATTTAACAATACATAAGAAGCACAGTATGGATTTCACTTTGTCTACAGATTTCTGTAGATTTTCTAAAATACAGTGTTTTGATTAAAATTACAGGTGTTACTGAACCACTCATTTAGCTTTCATACCCAGGTTTTAGTTCTTTACTTCATCCTGTAAAAACTATTTTTTGGCTTTCTATGGAAAAAATGGAAGCTCACCAAACAGACAAACCAACTCTTTGTTAATTTTCATTGTACAAGTGATAGAACTAGCAAATGTTGCTTGAGTTATTGTTGTTTGCACAATCCAAACTTTACATTACACTTTCCCTGCAGATTGCACTTCAAGAAGCCACAGTTTCTGTGCATGTCAGTGACAAGAGTTCATATATATTCTATATCAAAAATCTACTTATTTCTCAAATAAAGATGTGAATATTGAAAGTTTTTACCATGTGTTTAGTGCTGGCAATATTTGTGCCTTATGGCACTTTTACAGGCTTTGAAACAAGACTTTTACTCCTAATTATAAGTTCAGACAAAAGGAATTCATCATCTACAGTCAAAGCTTCCCATATTTTGTTAAAGTTAGGTTTCAATTCTGTATCTAGAGAACAAGATTTCCTACTGTTTTGAGCACTAGGGTTGCAATGCAATCTCTGCCACAGGTTTGCATGAATGTATAGATCAGCATTTTGCTAAATGATGTGTGAAAATAGTTACACACCTAGGGTGTTTAGATTTTGAAATTTTATGTTACTCGAAATAGGTACCAGACTACTGCTGACATTTTCATGACTTTTGTGGTGTACTGAAGCCGGTACTGACAGGCATGCATTACACTGCAAAAACAGTGTAGGAGGAGAAAAAAGACAGAGCTCAGCCTCTCAGCCATCCTAAGTGGATATTATATACCTTGGGACTCCAGAGAAGCAAGGTGTATAATATCCAGGTGAAATTTTTAATATGTTGCTATTTAAATTGTCGTTTACAATTTAAATTGTAGTTGCTTATTTTCTTTATCAATTTTATTGACATTATCCTGGGTGTAATATTGAACACTTAAGTTGATGACCTCCACACAATATCTTTTTTTTTCTGAGTTTAAGAATAAAAAAAAAGACCAACTTGCAATTTTTTACTATTTTTCTCGCTATTTTCTTCAGAGCTCAGCAGTCAAATTCACATGGGCCTAATGCTTTGCAGATTTTCATTGGAGTAGTTTCCTTATGGTCTTTTCCAGCATAACAGCAAGGTGTTCAACATCCTTCTTTCCCTCAGGAAAATTTACCTGTCTCTGAGATGATATCTTCTGTATTGTCTATCAGTAAGAAGACAAAGGCACCTTTTAGTCCCTCAGCAGAATCAAACTCATTAGTTGCTATCTTTTTGTGGTTTATTTTTTCTCAATGATCCTAGTTTTTGCTTTTTCTCTTCTACTGTAAATTTAAGTCAGCTCAAGCACCATTAAATTTAGTACAAGTCCCGAAGTTGTACTTTGAAAATTACACTTTAAAAAAGTAATCTGTTTACTACATTTACCTCTCACATCCTCTTTATTCTATATCATCATATTTCTCCCTATGAATCAGGCATCCCATTCGATACCATTGGCCACTAATCATTTATGGATTACAATCATGGAAAGCCCAGTACTAGTCAGGTCAGCTCCTCTGCAGTGGATGAAGCTATGTGAACTTACACCATTTCAGGACATCATGTGTGTTTTTCTGATCTGATCCATAGGATCCATAGATCCATAGGATCCATAGATCACTGTTGTGTGTCATTCATCTGCCACTGCATCACAAAATAACTTTCTGTTTACAAAAGGCAATTCTCCTATTAGCTGAGCTAATGGAGACTCATACCTCTGGAAGCTTGAGTTCAGCAACTCATACATTATGCCTGTGATTGTAAAAAGCAACAGAAAGTCCAGGAATATACCCCAGAGCAAGTAAAAAAGTGTGACAGCCTTCATTCTAACAATGTTGGCACTCATATGCGTCCAGAGAAACAGCAATCATTGGAGGAGGCAAGATAACTGGAGTACTTCCAGCCTTACTACAAATTTATTATAATTTTAAAAAGAATATATTAGAAAACAAACAAAAATCTGGTATTGTCTTTAAGGAATGAAATGGTCAACGGTGAAGAGGAGGGGAAAATGAGGGGACTTTTTCATCACCATCTGCGTCTTTCAAAAGTGGCCTTCTTGCTCTATGGGAGAATTTTTTAATTTAAAATATTAAATGTAGACACATTAGGCATTTAGAAGACAATAGGATTTATGGCTTGAGCGAGTATACTAAATTTCATGGTCTTCTAAAACCACTTTTTATTCAGCCATGGATTACCTTCAAGTCACGTATTGTTTCTCTAAATCTAAATTTTCTAAGTTTTATTTGTCATATACGCACTGGCAGCAGTACAAACAGTAAAATACTTTTTTTGTTATTAATACAATTTTTCAACCATCTGCACTCGAAACAACAAAGATTAAATGCCTTTCATTTCTTAGCCTAAGTAAAATGTCAAAGGCTAATTTTGTTCTGTGAACATCTGAAAAGTATTAGCAAAAGCTTTTACGCTTTTTTCAACATATTTATGGTTTCAGAACAAAATTGGTAGAGAAATAAATAAGATTTCTGGCCTCTAGCTTAAGACACAGCTTCTGTAAAATAAAAACAACAATCCTTTAGAAGAAGTACAAAGGAAAATGTGCTTTTCCTCATCAGGTCAAAGCTGGAGTTTCAAACGTTTGCAGGCATATATTTTCCTGATTGCAATTTTTAACTGGAACAGTTGCTTTACTGTCTTTTTCATCATACAAAAAGACATTTACGATTTTCCATGAGTGAAAGCAACTTTTGCTTAGGGTTATGTGTTGGGCATTAAAATATCTTTCAGGAGCAATACCAAGCAGGAAGCCACCCACATATCTGGCCCACTTTACAAATGAAGGAACTAAGACCAAAAGGGTAAGATCATTCCCCCGCAATGAAAAGAAAACAAGGAAAACTTGTAGTTTCAACTAGTTTCTCACCAAATTTTTAACTGATTTATGTGGATATGAACTGTAGGGTTAGTTTGAATTACTTATTTGCATAGTATTATAGATCATTAAACCTAATTTCAGAGGCTATGGGTTGATACAAAGCTGTCATAAAACCAAAATAAAGTGAAATTTTAGTATTTTCTAAAAAAAACTAATCCTATCGAATAGATAAACAATTCTGATGTTGCAAGCAACCTCTAGATTGCTTTCTTTAAATCTCTCTTGGTTTTTTTGGTGGCTTTTCGTTTGGGGGTTGGTTTTTTGTTTGTTTGTTTTTGGTTTTTTTGGTTTGTTTTTTTTTTTTTTTTTTTTGTGATTTTGTTCACTAATACTGCAAAAAAGATAATTATAACAGAATCTTTTCTACCATGAAAATATACTGAGAGATGAGAAGAGATTTTTGAATAAATTTAACAATATGAACAATGACCACTAAAAAGAGCTGCAGTCTCTGATCGTACTGGTGAACAGTGAGAAAAGTCGCTCTTGCTTTTCCCTGTGTCTGTCTCTCAGATGACTGAATTTGGAGAGTAATTAATTCAGAGAGGAGGCTGGATTAAAAGTGAGTGTCAGATAATCATTGTTCCCATGAAACAGTGTTTTCCACAGACACAAAACCCGCTGACTCTCAGAGGCATTTGCTGTTTTATAAAACTCTACTACTGCTTCCCATCAGCTTCCAATTATGAGTGATAAAACCTGGAGTTCATCATAAAGCCCAGAAGTTTCACTTATGCTTCCATTCAAGTCTGATCTAGCTAGAGCTGTAGCTAAATTTCCAGGAATACACAGAAGATTAGCAAAGCTCAGCTGAGCTGATGGCATTTTATACCATGTGAAAGAACATACAGCACTGTATTTTCAATGAAGCTCACACTGCACAGTGTTCCTCTGTATACATGTATGACACCTCTCTTATTCTGTTACATAAGACACCATGAAAAACCTCAGAATAATTAACCAAAGAAAAAACCTGTTTTCCTTATGAACTGACTAATCTATTATTAATTTTTTGCACTTCATAATAGATTTTCAACAACAAACAATTACTTTGAAATATGATTAGAATTATCTAGTGCTCACAATATTCTGAATATAGATAATATTCTATAAACTACAGTAGGATCATTTCCCATTTCAATGGCTACTTAAGCTTATACATCAAAACCTGGAAGCAAAGGGAGTTTTCCTACACTTATCTTTTTGTTTTTATCTTTTAAAATATGCATCTTGAACATATTTAAAAAACAATAAAAAGTTTCCATTTCATCTATCCAAATTCATTAATGAAATATGGACTCTCACTGTCTTCCCTGATTACTTCCAACATGATTTTTACTTCTGGTTATATAGAAGTACAGAATCCATATCTCTCCCGCTGGCTTAAACCCAAAATACTTACCACTTACTGCCATTACTAAGGAGAATAAAGATAACTGAAAATACTTATAAACCAATTAATTTTAGGTATTATTTTACAAAAATACATTTCAAGACATAAATAATCTCATATAAGGAGCACTGAATTCAAAGGGCTTTTTTCGTTGACCTTAGTGGGGGTTGCACCTGGCTTTGAACATAAAACTAGAAGCACTGACAGCAATGGAAATTACTCCTTAAAGTGTGCCACTGAATATCATAAGGAAAAGTCAAAGCTGATAATGGAAAAAGATTATGCCAGACAGAGCTTCCTATGATGCAGAGACAATTCACAGCTCCCTATTGAGATGCATCACACAGACACAGGAATCATGTGAAGGCCATTATGTTAATTCCTGAACTATTGCTCAGTAGTGGTTATTTTGAGAATCTCAGTATAGAATTAAAAAAAAAAATAAACAAAACAAAACCAAACAAAACCCACAAAACAAACAAACAAAAGAGTTGTGAATACAAAGGAAACTGTAAAGTGTGGAGAAAATGTTCACTTGCCAGTAAATGGCTAAAGGTTATCAGAGCTCATGAATATCTAAGGAAATACATTTAAGGAAACTAACTCAGACCATCACCCTTAAAAGGCTTTTCATAATTATCACTTTCTGAAAAATAAAGGAAAAAAAAGTAATATAAATCCCCACAATTAGATAGATAATTTAAATATTTCATTTTTACCTGCACAAAAGAATTACAACTTTTTCTAGCCTGGTTTCTTGAAAGCAGATCCCTGAATTAAGATACATCTGTGTAACATCCACTTCCACTTAACCCAGTGACCTTATTAATGAAAACTGACTTGTTAAAAAGTATCTAACAAGCTCTGCTCCTTTCAATTCAATGAAACTACACCAATAGGATCAAGTCTTCCACAAATGCTACATTTAGCTGTACAAGGGTTTACTTTTTGGCCATGGTAATTCATCAATCCAATTAATACAAGCATTTTCTAAATAAATAGCACTTGCTTCCCTAAAGACCTGTTGAAAACATTCTTATGCAGTATTTTCTAAATTTCCTTCATACTTGAGAGACTTTGAAGCGTGTACACCAGAATTGCCAAGTGTAGCCTCTTCCATTAAACCCACAGGAAAACTTATCTTTTTCCAGGCTTCTATACTTTAAGATCAACAAAGAAAGTTGATGAACTGGAGTATATTTCCAAATATATTCTTAATTTTTTTTTTTCTCATTTTACAGGCAACCCACTATATCCCGTTTTCCTCTTATATCACCTTTTATATAAAGTAGGTGATCTTGTAAAATTAAAAACTATACCAAGTAACTGCTGGTATGTTCTAATGTTATCTGAAGGTAAAATTCTTTCCTGATTGTGTTTTATTTTGTTTTGTTTTTCTTTTTTGTCTGTGAAAGTGCTCTCAAAAATGTGCTAAAGATGTTGTTTTTTTTTTAAATTGATGACATACACCATAGATATTTTGACTTGTAAAAGAATAGAAGAAAGAAAAAAAATATCATACTACAAAGAAATATCATTTAGCTAGTTACAATAAATTCCAAAAAATAAATTTGGTAACTAAAATACAGGACTTTTTCTGTTCAAGTTTCTACAGCTTGGGAATCCTGAGTCATTCACTTATTAACATTCTCACATGAAAATGAGAATTAAAAATTGGTGCACTTTGTGTTTGAGAAAAGAAAGGGAGGCATTTAGCTGCAGAAGTAATTAAGATGCAGGCATTCACCTGCCTACATTTCCTCTGGATTTATATTCAGCATACACCAAAGACACTATTTTTGCTTAAATCATCACAATATAACTGTGCCCCCACAGGAAGTACACAAATATAACACAGATATCAAAGATTAATGCAAGAAGGTTTGCCTGCATAACTCAGATTAGTGTCTATGCTGCTGTGCAGTTGGGAACAGTCTAGATAACATAAGAAAATTTGCCAGACTACACTGACAGGCGTCAGCATTGCTGCTTTTACTCTTTTTTAAAAACCTAGCAGCCTCTTTTGTGACAATAAAACAGAATACTAAATATTACCTTTTTTAAGCTTAATGCTTAGATAATAAAACATACCTGTTGGATTTTACTATTTATTTTATATGATTATTGCAGACATTAGTACTGAAGAGAGTCTTATGCCTTCAACTGGCCTATAATTGCATAACAAGGCATCATCTTCCTATTTCAACATCCATGACGTGCTTTGTTTTCTGCTTCTTCCTGGTTTAATTGTTGACGTAATTCACAGTTCATAATTAAATTCCTATTTGAATATTGACAGTTCCAACTTCGATAAATTTCAGGTTTGCTTTATATAAATATTTCAACTACTCTCCAAGAGACCACATCACTTCTGTGGTGACCAGAGTAAGAATGTGTCAGTCCAGTTACAGATGCATTTCTATAACAGATATCTATATCTGCATATCTATAACAGATGCATTTCTATACCACAAGCAAATGTGTCGCACTATTTCCTCGCACACACGCAAAAAAAGAAAAAAAAAATCAAAAAAAAAATCATTAAGTGCTTTTATTTCTATCGTTAATTTCTGAATGGGTGGGGTATTTTAGAAAAGCTCCTTCAGACAAAGCATTTCCAATAGATTAAGCCTTCTGTTTTTGAACCAGTGCTTAAGTAATTTCAGTGACTTTCCTAAAGAGATCACATTAAAAAATGAGATAATTGACTCCTTTTTCTTTTCTTGAAGAATGAACAGAACTCTGTTAATTGAGCAGGAAAAACAAAACAACTTTCAATGGTTTTTGTTGAGTAACTCTGGTCATGTCATGCGTCTATCAACTGTCATACTTTCACCTTTCCCTTTTTTACAGAGAATCTCTTATTTGATCACAGTGTCACTTTAGAACACTGCTAATATGCAGCAGAAGTTAAGGGGCTTATTTTTATTCCATCCCATGATTTTCTAAAAACCCATGCTAATAGATTCTAATGCAACTCTCCTCACACTCACTTGTGAAAAGCAGTTTTACCAGGAGAAATAACTGCCAGGCTTTTCTGAGACATAGAGCCTTCCCTTCCTAATAGCTGTTCCACATGTTCCTTTCTGCTTGGACACCAGTGGATGTGTCCAACAGATTTTTGATTTCACATTACACTGTGTAACGTGTCTGCATTGGTAACTGATTGCTCCACTTCACTGAGGGCAAAATGTGACTCAGCGCCCTTTAAAATCACAAGTTTCTCTTTATATAACTCTATTAGCATTGTAAACACTTCTGGAAGGTGTGCTGTAAAACTGACAAACTTGCCACTTCTGCACTCCCAGGTACCATACCAGTGAAGAAATGTGATTGAAATGCATAAATTTGGGTCCTCATTTCTTAGTGAGGTATATCACAGCCTTAACTTAAATCTTCTTTTATAGATTTCTAAGTCAGAAATATTATTCCATGGTACCTTCTGACACAGAATTATCTGTAATGGGTAAAATCTGATAAAGCTTATCCATAGCTTTTCTTAGCCAAGCGATTACAGATCTGCCTTAGGTAATTTACCATGCTTAATAGCCTGCATTCTCAGTCTTCTTCTGTGAATGCTTTGGCTTGGCTAGTAAGATAAACAAAAATCAGACCTCTTTCAGCTACCTCACTAACATATCAGAGAAACAACCTGGCAATGGCCTGTTTTACCACTTTTTTCCCATCAGCAAACAATGGCAGATACCCTAAACAAATCTTTAAATAGACCATTCTTGAGTCTCCATATGCCAGAGAACATTTTACCTCACCAGTTACTCTTTAATTATCTAGCCTCCAAAACTTTCATTAGCCAAACGGTATAACCAAGTAACCATACATCTTCAACAATGGAAAAATGTTTTTCCAACTATTCAAATACTGTATCCCTCTAATAATATCCAGTCTTTCTCAAAACTTTACCTCTTCAAACACATTGCACCCCTGCAGCATGTGTTGAGATTTTCCCAGGTTCTGCTAAAGCCATAAAAAGGTTATTTCACTCTTCACAGTGTTTCCCTAAAATTACAGATTCTATTACTATTTAATTTACAATTTTTAATTACACAATAAATTATTATTTTAGGTATATCTTTACATACAAAGAAGAAATGACCACATTTCATAATCCGCTCCAATATTCAGCCTATTTTGCCTATGACAACAAATCTATGATATTTATTTAACATTTTTAGGTGTTTCTGTCTGTTCTTTGTATTTACTTGGGGTTTGATTTTATCACTAAATTGATAGTGCATGAGGTAAAATCTATTATATGGTGAAGGTGAATGGTGAATGGTGAAGGCATTGTAAATATGGAACAAAAAGGAAAAAGAGATGGGGATGATCTACCTGTTACATGTGTTATATGGCTGTAAGAATTATAGGCTTGGACCTTTCTTTTTTGGCTCCTTTTCATGCCAGGTTTCTGCCAGTATGAATATATTGGCTCAGGAAAATACTTGTGTTCAGTTGAAGGCAGCTCTGCAACTCACAATATAATATATAACCAGATAGTCAAGCCAGATAAACACTTAAAGAACTTTTTGAAGACACTAGAAAGGCTGAGGTGTAGTTGGATTTTTAAGCCTGGAGAAGAGGAGGTTCTACAGTGATCCTACTGAGGCCTAGCAGTACCTAAAGGGGTTTACAAGAGAGCTGGAGAGGGACTTTCTATAATAAGGAAAGGCTTTAAACTGTGTGAGTAGGTTTAGATTAGATATTAGGAAGAAATTCTTTGCCATGAGGGTGGTGAGGCAACAGAGCTGGTTTCCCAGATAAGTCATGGCTGCCCCATCCATGGAAGACCAGGCTGGATGGGGCTCTGACCAAGCCAGGTGTCCACAGCCAAGGAAGGTGTCCACNCTGGATGGGGCTCTGACCAAGCCATTTGAGTGGAAGGTGTCCACAGCAGAGGGGTTGGACCTGGGTGATTTTAAGGTCTCTTCTGACTCAAACCATTCTATGACTTTTAAAAAGAGGTTTCACCCATAGAACCAAGTGCCACCATAAAAGGAGGATATAAAGTTCTTGGAGAGCATCCAAAGGAGGGCCATGGAGATGGTGCAGGGCCTTGAGGGGAAACTGCATGACAGGCAGCTGAGATCACTTTGTCTGTTCAGCCTGGAGAAGAGGAGGCTGAGGGAAAGTCCTTATCATGATCCTAAAGCTTTTCTCACCAGAGGAAGCAGAGAGGCAGGCACTGATCTCTGTGGCAACCAGTGGCAGGACCTGAGGGAACGGCCGGAAGCTGTGTCGGGAAGTTCAGGTTGAAGATTAGGAAAATGTTTTCACCCAGAGGGTGGTTGGGCACTGGAACAGGCTCCCCAGGGCAGTGTCACAGCATCAAGCCTGACAAGAGTCCAAGAACTGCTTGAACAATGCTGTCAGGCACATGGTGTGACTTTTGGGTTGTCCTGTGCAGGGCCAGGAGTTGGACTCAACCATCCTTGTGTATCTCCTCCAGCTTAGGATATTCTATGATATATATGACAACTAACATGATGCATCTGGGAAAAACTACATCTTCCGGTAGATAGGGCATTTATTAGAACTTATTTAAAATACATTGTATCACCATCTGTTAAAGACAGTATCTTGTGGCTTATTTTAAACTAGCACAATAATTGTACTAAATAGTTGAGATTTTCTTGTATTCAAAGACCACATCTGATTTAATATTGTATTGCTTCACTAAAATCAATAGAACCATGCCAAATTGATATGAGCTAAGGATGCACTCATTTTAATTTAAATTATACCAAAGGGGTATAAGATTTTTTGTTTTTTAAGTATTATTTTAAGTATTATTTAAGTATATAAAATTATTTTGAGATCAGAATGAGACTCCCTCTAGATTTTGGGTTATTCTGTGGGGAGGATATTTATTTTTTTGAAAATCTATAGCAAGTACCATCAGAAGTTTAGTTCCATTACAAATTCATTCAATTTATTTTGTTAAAAATGTTCATAATTTGACCTGTAGTGAACAAAATGTGATTATTTACATCAGATTTACTGTGGGGTTAACATCAGACAGACTTTGGTTTTATGCATGCTATTGCTAAATAATGAATATTGTCTGGTAAAATTTAATTATTTCAATTTTATGAGGTTTTCAAAAGATAATATCATGAGCTGCAAAACTGAAATAAAGAGTTAGATTCATCTCATATGATAATATCTGTGTCAGCTTCCCAATTGTGCCTTTTTCACTTTTAATTTTAGCTAGCAAAACCATATTTTCTTCAAGAATAATCCATACAATTCTTGAACTTACATCTCAGAAGTTAAAACTTTTGTGAGTAAATCCATACCTGACAACTCAGGATGTCTTAAAAGTGATGATTCACAGACCTTATAATCCTCAGTGATTTGGACTTAAAGTTATAGACAACCTTAATAGCCAAGAGCCTCCATGATCAAGAGCTAACATTTATTTGTACATGTTCCAGCTCTCGTTGCTAGGAAGATGTTAACATTTTTATTTAATAGTCTACATCATCCCAGGATGTAATTAAAATAGTCTATTTTATTACATGCAGTAATACCAGTCAGCATGACATCCACAAATTAATTTCTTTCAAAACTTTCTTGTTCTACAGCAGAAGAAGAACATTCTGACCAATTAAATGTTTGTAGAAAGCCACTGGGGATCTGATAAGACACCACAACATCAAGTGCAGAAATGACATCCACTTCACCTTGCCTCATGTCATTTGACAACTATGCCATTCCCACTGCTCTGTTTCCAAGAGCAGCTTGTGCATAGATATCAATTGGCTAAAGCTTGGTAAAACACAGCAGGAAAGATGGATGCATTATTGAGATTTTTTTTCTCTTAAGCCTTTCATCCATTCACCAAGACAGGATGGTGGCATTCATCAGTTAAAACCAGAATTAAACCAATTTAACCAAAATTAAAAACCAATTAATATAACTATGCCTCCTTTTTCACTCAAGGTGGAAGCAGTATTCAGCGAGAAACCAGAAAAGTAAAATGTAAACCTTCAACCATTTCCTGATCCTGACACAGTTTGGGTAAATTCATAAAACCCTTTGGACATTGTCTTACTCAACTCAACTCAACCATTAAGAAGTACAGCATGGGTTTGGGGTTTTTTCTTTATTTCTATGTTTCGGGGTTTTTTTATACCATCACTGCAAATAAAAGAAGAATAAGCTTCAAAATTGAGCAATAAAACTGAATAAGAGAGGTGGACTTGCAGTTGCAACATTTATCTCTGTTCTGTGTCTAGGGCGAGAATGAAACAAGGGATCATAGGGTAATTAATTAAAACTTAAACATAGCTTATGGACTACAGGGGAGAAAAAAAATCAAATTATGCAGTAGAACATCCATAGTAGTCTAAGACAGTCAGATATGCAATTGCAAAAACCACAATACTGAAAATTTTTAGAATTTGTGATATATGGTAAAAATGACAATGGTAGAAATTCTTTTTAATGCACTCCAGACTTTAAATGGAAACTAAGAAGACAGCAAGAAGTGCAAGCTTAGTGTATTCAGAACACTGGAAAGTTCTGCATTACTATTTGTCATACAAAGCAACACCAAGGATCCATTAAATATTATAATGTGCGCAGTAAAATGCTACATATAATATATATATTTTTTTAGTTTATATGTGAGAGTTGTTCACATTTTTGTTAGTAATTACACTTTTATTATTTTTTCCCAAATAAGGTAACCACCAATTTATGAACCAATTATACACAATATTTAATATCTACAAAGGTATAGAGTTAGTTACCACTCTATTCTGGTACATAAGGAATTAATCTGGTCCAGCTGTTATCTTTAAAAATCAAGGTCTGCTGATAAAAGAAATTAAATATTTTACCTGATATTCTAGAAGTCTTATAAAAATGATAAATAGTTACTAAATCTTTGAATATCAGTCATGCATTTTTGGAAAAGCATTTTCAGGAATGGCTTGTACCTGTGTTTGCAAAAAAATTTGTTAGATCTCTAATCAGTTGAACTGTCACATTCCATTTTGACAATTCATCTGCATCAGGCAGCAAAATGCATGCCTACACTCTTGGGAACCACTTCCAAAAACCTAACCCATGGATGGAAAAAAGGCTTGTGCCATTTCTGTATTTTATGTGTCTGAGCTTAAGCCATGGTTTTTATCTTATGTTTTTATTTTTCTCAATGTTTCCTGGCAAATTTATTTGCACTTGATTTGTAGGAAAATGTGGGAAAAAAAACTCTCTCAGTTCTTCCCTGGTGTTATAGAGAGATGTCTTTTAAGATATTTTGCATAAGAACTTTTGTACATTTAATATTACTTTATGATCATAGAAACAATTTTTAGGTAGGCAAAGACTTATTTTCTCCATCCATGTAACAACTACAGAGTGTTGCCCTAGTATGCAATGTTGCAATAGAACGAGAAGAATTTAGAAAGAGAAAAGAAAAAATTGTCTCTACTTTCAAGTGCCATTCAAGTATATGTTTTCCTAAAAAGCAGACTAAATTGCAAAAGTTATTATAACTTCAAGAAATATCACAACACTGATGAAGCGAAAGAGAATAACTGACAGATGCTTTTGTGTGAAGTTAATCTGAATGAGAAGCAAGGCTGATCTGACAGAAGCAACAAATGCAAAGCAGAAAATACACCATTCATCCTTAATATTCTCCTTGAAGGACAGATGCATAAAGAACGGTTGCCTGATCAGAAATGCAGAATTTTTCTTTGCTGGTTTTTTTTGGTAAAAAAATATAACCACAACTAAAAATGAATCTTAAAGTACCTTTCTGCAAAATCTAAGCTGTGTATCTAGAGAAAAAAATATTGATGAAATATTGTATTGACCAGCTGCACACTATGCTTGTACAAATATTTACTTGTTTATAGTGAGTTAATATGGGTAATTTTAACAAAATTGGAGAGTGGCTTTTTTCACCCTCTGAACTCTAGTCTATAAGGTAGTTTAAAAGTGAGAAGTCCATACATTTCTGACCACAAAAAAAGCCCCAGGCATAGAAATAATATAACTGGACATGAGAATTTTTTTCTATGTCTCATGATGACAACCGCATTTCCACCAATTCATTTACCCTATATATTGAAAATATCAAAAATTATGTAGAACCTTGTTGCAGTTTGTGCATCTTCAGAGAGGAAAGTATCTATATTCTGATGAAAAAGTTTAAATCGCTCTGCTAAACCATGCAGAGCTCCTTAAATGTCATTTCACTGAACTTCAGATATATTGTAAACATAGAGATATAAGCTAAATACCAAATTCATATGTAAGAGAAATGCCGCTAGGATAATCTTCCACTTTTGGCTTCTACAAACCCCAAATAAAGATGGCATCAAGGTGACATCTGAATTCTATTGCAATACCAAGGCTAAGATTTACAAATATATATTTTAAAGACATTGACACTCTGAGAATTTAAATTTTTGATAACTGACAGAACAAAGAATCTAACAGTACTCCGAAAATTTAGCAATTGCTACAGCAGAAATAATTCTCTTCAATACACTGTGCAGGCAACAAGCTGAAACAACATGATTAGGAGACAATTCACTACAGCTGCAAACAGACTTAAGTAAACCATTATCTATTTGCTCAGCTGCATCTATATTCCCTTACTAAATAGGCCCATATTACTAATTAGGTGCATATTTAAGCACATACACATCACTATCTTACAGGTAATGTACTTATTTTCTTTATAAGACTTGAAATCCTGCAGATTGTGTAACTGAGGCGAGGGGACCTATTTAACTAACAAGGTTTGTCCAGTCCCTATAGCACAAGTTTATTCAGTTACAGAAAAGACAGCACAGCAGTTCCCACAGAGATTGGAGAAGAGGTGATTTTGTCTATCATGTGAATCCCATTTAAGGTTGCAAATCTATTTAAGACTGTAGAACTTTGCTTCAAACTGCAAAAGAATTTTGCTTAGAGACACAAACCAGAAAACCAACAAGTACAAGCACATAATAACCATAAACTTCTGCTCTACCAACAAGATGATCTTTCTGCATCTAATTGTTGTTTTAATACCAGCTGTTAATTTCTTCTCCATATCAGGCTCCTGTCTTGACTACATTAATGTAATCAAGGAGAATTGCAGAGAAGGCATTGTATTGCTGGCTATTCTTCCCACAAGTGCTTACAAGACGAAATTCTCTGAGTGGAACATTACTCTTTCGAATGGATACTAGCACTGTTTGCCAAGTACTTAAAGGAAAAACTTATTCCTATGGCATTCATAGAGTATGGTAAATTATGAAAGCATTTTTGTCACGTATTCTCCAACAAATGCTACACGGTTTTATTCTCTTACAAGTTTCTCTAATGGTTGTTGGTCTGGACCAAACCTAGGTATCTGCCTCCTCAGCTCTGAGATGAATTTGATTTTGCTAGCTTTCTTTTTAAGTTAGCACAAGTTTTATGCAGACTTAAGAACAGGCTCAGTTTTTAGTAACATTTATATTGAGTATTTTTGGTAGTTCTTTAGTTAAAGTAAACAGAACTTTTTTTAACCTGTAAATAAGTAGGTAAGTCAAAGCAAAACAGATTTTGAAGGCCAATTAGCAATAGAAGTCCCCAAGTTCAACTAAGCTGAATATCTTGTCCACAGTTTGAACTAAAACAAATTATGCACAGAAACTAAATGGCTCAGTACATGCTTAGGGTAACACTTGCACCCACTTCAGGAGACACATGCAGAACTAAAGCTGGACAAACATATAATATCTCTATGTAGTTAAAATTTTCAAAAACTCAAAATCCAGTAGCGCAGCTAAAAAGAGCTTGTTAAGATTTCTATTTCTTCTGACCCTGTTTTTTTCAGCTACTACAAGCAGGACATTGGTACTGGTGTCTGTGGATTAGGACAGTTGGACTTTCAGTGGTATTACAGAGTAATGTAGAACAGCTGGGCTGCCATTTGATAAGTCAAAAAAATGTGTGAAAAAATATTACAGAAACAGGACTCAAACTCTGCATATGCTGAACCATCCACATTTATGGAGTTCCTCCAGCTTGTAACCCAAGTAAACTGATTTTCTTTTTGAAAAGAGTGTCCATAACTATTATATTTGCAAAATTATCTCTATGAATCTGAGCCCTTGTATGTCGCTGGACCTATTTCCATTGACTTCAATAGTCTGAGTTATACTGATGATGGACACTTACTATAAAGAGCCTTAGACAAAAACCAAACTAGTCAAAGTTATACTTGTAGAATGCTCCCTACTCTTTCACATGGAAAAGTATCAAATGAGTTGAGATTTTACCCACAAGGAATATGAAATTTTAGAAAATAAAAACTGATAAATTAAGAAAACACTCGTATTTGTATTCTTCATTCAACAAATAATTTCTCTATTTTTCTATAAAGTTCATTGCAAGGATGCAAGTCTACTTTCAAGTTTTAAAATTCCTTTATCAATGTGCTGCATTGTCTCTCTACACTATATTCCAGGGGTGTGTAACTTCTGGAACTCCAGTGTGGGGTAAGTGCCACACATGCACTCAGAAGAGTTAATTACTGTTTCAAGGGATCACAATCCAAATATGCAACTTGAAAGTAGGCAAAGGATGGGAAAAGAAAACAAAGCGCAACAGAAGAGAAGTGAATGGCCAAGGGTACAGAGAACAGATTCTCATGACCCAGGAATTAAGCAAAAATGCATGTTAATTGTGTAGGAATGTGCTCTGGGTTTGTTTTTGTGCATTCGCACAGACTCTGCAGTGATTAAAGCCATGGTTAACCACTGACACACTGAAAATATAATGGCAGCATTGATAAGAAGTGTGGAACACTAAATTGTGTGAGGAGTAAGACGAACACATACTTTCTCCTTTAAAATATTAGGCTTCTGGTTAGTCACTGATTTAAACTAGCGCCATCCCAGAAATCTAATAAAACACATTTGTCAATCATGGTATCAGCAGAATGCTATCAGCAGAGTGGCATAACCCATGTTATTTGAGTATACACGAACTTCCCCATGCTTTGTTTCACTTGCACAAGATCTGCCTATGGCATAGCTCAAACGTTCAGAGAAAATGACTGTTGCTGTGTACATTGCTATTTCAGGTCATATGGCACTTGCTTCGATGGAAGAGGTTGCTAATTAGGCAATAACAATTAAGGCACTGGGCATTTCCTGCAGACTAATGACCAGCTAGGAGGAGCTGTGCCAAGGGCCATTAACCCCAGGCAGTCACTCACTGTGATTAGACAGACTCCTTGAAGAATACTAATGTTTGAAAATAACAAGGACGATTCTGGACATAATATAAATGTAGAGGGGAATGATTCAAATTAAGTACATTTGTGTGGTGAATTCCAGGCCTCTTCGGTATTCTGGGTAAGAGAAGAAATGGATAGCAAGAAAGTGGTACATCAAAGAATATTAAATGCCATTAAGCACTCAAGCTTCTCTAAACTGCTCTCTTCGGAACTGCCTCCTTGTATGTCTCTCTTCTGATGACAATTTGCAACTTCGGTTATCATCTCAAATTTTGATAATTTAGCAAAAGCAGGTACCTAGCAGTGCTCAACGATCTACACTCAGGAGAATACAAGGACACACTTCACTGCATTCTTTGTACTCTATGGTCCTTGGTGGGCAGATCTGTGAAACTCTCCAAGACCTGACAGAATCTCTTTCCAGAGACAGAAGAGGGACAGAAGCCTGGAATGTGTGGCTCTTCACAGTTTCTTCATAACATTTGCAGTGAAATATTTCTGATAGGGCCTTTCTGAAAACAGTGTTATGAAACACCAGCCTGCTTGCCAATTGTTGTTTTCTCGAATTAGAACAGTTTACCTTTTTATCATCCCTGCAAGAGATTATTTGCTTTCCTCCACACAGCCAATTCTTCTCTGCAACAATCATTAACATCTCCTAACTTAAATTTTATCTACAAATAACATTCAATAAAATAAAAGAGGGAGAAACCCAGAAGGCAAAGAGGTAACAAGCTAAGCAGATAGATGCAAATCATCAATTACTTTCTCCCTTCCACAAGTAACTTATTGATAAGGCTTTCATTCACAGCCAACTTTTTCTCAACCCGGCTTCCCTCATCCGCCGGTGGTTTTCACCTCTTTAAACACATTGATTCAAAGAAGTGGGTTAGCTATGAAGCAACCATTGCAATTTTCTGTCTCCAAGGTGAAATAAGCAGCTGTATTAAGACTATTTTTAACTAAACATATTTCTCTAAGGAAAAAGAATATGACTGCAGAATCCCTTTCTGAAACTTTTATGACTGTTCAAGATTCTTTCTCTATTACATGTCTCCTAATAGCTCAAAAACCTGATTATCACCTACATTTTGCTCACAGTAAAGGATGATACATAAAAACTTTGGGAAAAAAAGGAAAAGTCAGCTACAATACATGAAGAAGCATAGTATGTTTATTGAAAAAATGTCTGGAAATGGATTTTTTGTTTCTGATTTTCCACATTTTCTGTAATTTTGCTTTAACAATGTGTCAGGAAATTCCTTCTATTATTCTAAAGCTTCTGAATTTGCTTGTAGAAGTGAAACACTCCCATGCTAGCATGAATCCCCGTAACATGGGTGTAAGACAAAACTCCAAATTTTGGTTCTGTATGCACACCTACATTACATTTGTACTGCCTAAATTATTATTTAGCACAGGTTTAGGCTCATCTGAAATGACTAAAAGCAATCAAAGCAATAAAGAATATATATGTTACATAATTCCAAGGAATTTCATCGGAATGAACCAGTACCCAGAGCCTTTCTTTTTCTTTCTTTCTTCCTTGTTTCCTCTTTTTAATGCCTCTTCATTTTTCATTGGTTTTCCATTAGTCTTTTGGGTCATTTAAAATGATGGGAACATTTAAATTCAACATCTTGAACTTAAAGACAGACCATATTTTCTCTCTAATATCATATTTGCCTGCTGTTCTGGGACTTATCTTTATCACTGTTGTTCATAAAATGTGTTTTTCAACGTCATAAGAATGGAGAAAGCAACTGTAGAAATTCTAGAGTCTACTTCTAAATACTATAAAACAGCAGCTGAAGTTTCCACAGAGATCAGGGTTTTATCATGCTTGGTAGAATTAGTTAGAAAAGCACCTTTCCAAATCAAATAATTTTTTTTAAAAAGGGCCATAGGGAATAAGCAAAACTCAAAATAAAATAATAACTAAAAAAGGATACTATGGAAAATTGGAAATTACTGCAAGAATAAGGAAACCTGTGGTTAAGCGCCAAGAAACTTCTGCAAAGCATGAAATAAAAGGGGAATTATGTTTGAGTTATTACTGCATGCTAAATATTCAGATGCTTCTGTCCAGAGGATTAAATAAGAAGAAAATGAAATAACTAGAAAAAAAGTTTCTGACTAGGGCAATAGAGCTTCTGACCTCTTTTTTTTTTTTTTGAAAATGAACATTTATAAAAATCCACTGACAGCACATTAAGTATGCCATACAATATTCCAGTTGAATAAAATGAGGAACATTTAAATATCTCTTGCTGATTCACCTGAATTTTTCAAATTCTTCTCAGAGGCAGTTGAGGACCTCTGTTTTATTGTTTAAACTCCTCTGTCATTTTAACCATATAACACAGGCAAAAAGCAGGAAAAGAAAGAAGGAAGGAAATTAAAGAATAGAAAAGATGAAGCCCTGCTTGAAGAGCACTCTCCAAACTAGATATTCACCACTGCACAAGCACAAAACTACAGTACACACCAACTCTTTGGGCCTGATCCTATAGTCTTATGTGCCAGCAAAAATCCTGGAAAACTACACCAGGAAAGACTCTCTTAAGGCAAAACAGATGCTCATCTCCTTTGCATGAATTTTGTTTTGCCAATTATAGTTGTGTCAGTGAGAAGAAAACAGTCACTGAATTTCCTGTGTACAATTTCACTGTTATTTATGGCTGATTATTCAACCTAGCTCTGTCAGTTTTCTAAAATCTCTTCACAATCACACTGAAGACAAGGATCTAACTAGCTGAATGCTAATTATTTTTGGGGAAAAGAAGGTTGAAAATATTTTTTTTTCTCAGAAAAAGGTTCACCTAGATGAAAATTTCTAAGAAAAGCAAAATAGTTTTAAAACGCTGTCTTCATCTGAAATTGGTTTTCCTTTAGTTTATATTACTTCACATGATATTTTAGATTTTTGAGAATATTTTTTAAAGTTATTGATAGGAATCAATTTGCTATTATCAAAATCAAATATATCAGTGTTTCTATCTCTGTGTTGTATTTCTACAGAGTATTATCTTCAGGACACAAACCTTTCCCAGACACAGATACTAAATACTACAGGGAAACTTAAAGCAATTTACCACTGATACTGATATTGATAATCAATCAATATTGATAATCAATCCAATATCAAACATTCAAATACCCAGGCCACAGATATTAAGAGGTAATATCTAATACATCAATTTCTTTAAGCTAGTTATATTTGGCTGCCCTGAGGTTCACAGTTGTATTAAAGTCTTTCTTACTTTCAATTCCATATTCTCTAAATCAAGAGCTAGTTTCTAGCTGGTATTTTAGGCTCCTTTACAACATAAGTTATATAAGAAGCCTGACAGACTTTGCTCATCTTTACATTTTCAGTTTTGGGGATTACTTTGTTTAGCCACTTATGCTGCAGTGATCTGTGGCAGCACTGTGGATTTTCAGAGTTGGCCACAGAGCACTGATGGTGCTGGTCTTAATATTTTTCAAAGGAATAATAATAAAAAAAGAATTTTACTGTCATACACTGCTTTTAGCAGTATTTCCAGATCCTCATTTAGAGAGAATGATGGTGACTTGGCACATAACAATTCCAGCTTAACACTGGTTAGATGGAAGAAGTTACTAATTATACAACAGCAATTAAGACATGGGACTTTTCCTGGAGATTAATGACCAGCTAGCAGGAATTGTGTGCAAGGCTTTTAACCCCAGCCAGTCACTGCATTGCAGCAGAATCAGATGGCATTCTCTAAAGGATTTTGCTTTTCAGAATGGCAAACACAGGTCTGCATATAAGTGCAGGGCTTTTTTGCTCACCTACAGGGTACATCTAGTAGCAGATAATGAAGCCATGAAGTAATTAAAGGCAGATGCACACAGAAAAAAGAAAAAAACCACCACAAACCATAACACCCTCCCCCCGTACAACTAAGTAGAGATAAACAGTTGAATGGTCCATCATGCATTTCAACTTTTCATTCCTTTTAGAGATAGGATCAGAGCTTTCACTGATTTAAGTCAAGCAACACTAACACCTAAATTAGCATTTTAAATCAGAACTAGCTTGAGTATTTGCAGGGTGTCCCCCACACATAACCATTCATTATGTGCTGGCTTAGCTCTTGAACACATCATGACAGAAGAAACTTTTTCATCTTTTATGGATGAAGTTGAAGCAGAAGCCTCTCATTAGCTCATATCCCACCTCACTGTTTTTTTTTTTCTTCATGTTCAAAATAGGAATCTCTCTTCCCAGCTGCACTTCTATGGCAGTTTGGCCTGGGCCTCTAAAATAAATAACCTACACTTGTTGCAGCAGCCCTCTTGTTAGAGAGTAGAATTGAGCTGAAATACAGACTTCTTGTTTATCACAGNCCTACAGGGTACATCTAGTAGCAGATAATGAAGCCATGAAGTAATTAAAGGCAGATGCACACAGAAAAAAGAAAAAAACCACCACAAACCATAACACCCTCCCCCCGTACAACTAAGTAGAGATAAACAGTTGAATGGTCCATCATGCATTTCAACTTTTCTTTCCTTTTAGAGATAGGATCAGAGCTTTCACTGATTTAAGTCAAGCAACACTAACACCTAAATTAGCATTTTAAATCAGAACTAGCTTGAGTATTTGCAGGGTGTCCCCCACACATAACCATTCATTATGTGCTGGCTTAGCTCTTGAACACATCATGACAGAAGAAACTTTTTCATCTTTTATGGATGAAGTTGAAGCAGAAGCCTCTCATTAGCTCATATCCCACCTCACTGTTTTTTTTTTTCTTCATGTTCAAAATAGGAATCTCTCTTCCCAGCTGCACTTCTATGGCAGTTTGGCCTGGGCCTCTAAAATAAATAACCTACACTTGTTGCAGCAGCCCTCTTGTTAGAGAGTAGAATTGAGCTGAAATACAGACTTCTTGTTTATCACAGCATGAAAACTGTCCTGGTTTATTCCTCTTTATACCTCAGCCATCCTGACTCCAGACTGACTGCTGATTATTTCCTGCTAAACAATGACTGCATAGATTAGTTTGCAGACTCTGACTGCAGGCTTTTACCTAGCCAGACTGTGACTGCAGATTCTAATAACAGGCTCTAACTGCAAATCCAGACAGACCTCACAGCAGTGAGTCTCTCTGTCCAGGACCCTGCTTCTTCCTCCTTCATGATGAGCCTCCCTTACCAGCTAACTCACTCCCTTTTATCACGCTTACTTTATTGGATATGGCTGTGACTCATCAGGGGCAAGGCTGCATTGGGTAATTAACACAGCTGTTACTTATCAGGGGCAAGGTTACCTGTATTCCCTTCTATATACACTCATCTGGCTGTGGAGGGAAGAGTTTTGGGGTTTAGGAGCAGATGGACTAGAATGAGGCAGTACAAAGGGATGTCCAGGTGATTTGTTGCAGATAGGGTGGTGCTTATTCAACATTAAAAAAAAAAAAAAAAAAA
>VWYO01016358.1:238080-273126 GCA_013400275.1 Rhadina sibilatrix | reverse complement strand
GCAGATAGGGTGGTGCTTATTCAACATTTAAAAAAAAAAAAAAAAAAGTATTAAGTTTCTGAGGGTCTGCGATATTAACTGCTATACCAGTCCAAAATTTGCATTTTTACATCACTTTTGGAAGTGGGGACCTGAGTGAGCTGCCAGCCAGGGTGAATTCCTGGTTCCTTCATCCCAGGGTGTGCCTGGGGCAGCAGAGGAAGAAGGACAGAAGCTGTGCAAGGCGGCTGCCATCATCAGAGCTTCTGTCAGGACATCCCTGAATACTGAGGTACAGTTCTGTCCACCAACCAGCACCCTGATCACACCATCCTTTTTCACAGCTTATGGGGTACAATAACACTATATAACTCTCTAGGTAAACAAGTGAGTCGGAAAAGAAGACTGATGCTATCTTTAAATGTCATCTTGGTCATGGGAGCTGCTGGAAGTCCCTTCTGCAAGGCACCTCTCTCACAGTCCTGTCCCTGGGTCCGTAATGTGCAGTTTGCTTCGAGACAGAATGTAAAAGGCCCAGAGCAGCATCCACATCTGTGCACACACAGCCACTCCACTCTCCACACACCACAGGCATGGCAGCAGCACAGGCAGCTGCTGCAAGCCTCCTTCCTGCCCAAAACTGGGACAGCAATTTGTGTTTCCCAGGTTTCCATTTATACACCGTGAGAAGGTCCTGCCTGCTGAGGAGAAATTGCAGAGAGCCCTGACTTATCCCACAGCTGTCCCGGCTGCTCTTTTCACCACACAGGCACTGTGCCTCTGTTTCTACTAACCCCAAGGGCCAGGCTGTCCATGGCACGTTAGGGATTTTCCTGTGGGTCCCACAGGTCTCCCTTTTAGCAGCACATCTGCCATGGCCCATGTTGTGCCCCTGCTCACCATCCTGGCACCGCTGTGGCATGGGGACACCGTAATAAAGTGTGATGTGAGGAATTCAGTTGACACCAGCTCCCAGCTCCAACACTCCAGCTGGCAGCACCAGAAGGGAAGGATGGGGAGAGGGGCCAGGAGCTGGAGGTGGAGAAAGGGAACAACAGCAGCTGCTGTGGCCTCGGAGAGGGGGAACGGGGCTCAGAGCAGCGCGGGGCAGGTGTCCGGGAACAGCTGCTGGAAGCTGGCTGGAAAAGCTGCTGGGGTATGGGAACGGGGGTGAGGACACAGGCGGGTCTGGCCGGGGTGGGGAGAGGGTCTGGAGCCAAACTCGCGGAGGGGTGAAGGCAACAGCTGCTGAGGATGAGGCGAGGCCAGAGAAGGAGCCGGAGGCACAGGGGGGGCGGCAAAGGAGAAAGTGTCCTGGCTCCGAGCCAGGGCGGAGGGCAGAGTCCCGGCAGGAAAAGGCATGCACCGCTCCGCTGGAGGCAGAGGCTCCGCGGGGCAGAGCCAGGCAGCTGCTGCGGCCAAAGGAGAGGCAGCGGGCACCAAAACAGAGCCCTGGGAACACGGGCGAACAGCTGCAGTGGCGTGGACGGGATGGCAAAGCCGCAAACAGGCTGTGATGGATGAAGGAGGGCACAGCTGCTGAGGGACAAGATGGGGAGAGGAGCAGAAGGATCAAAAGCTGTAACCAAGGGGAAAGGAGCCAGAGCTCATCCCAGTGGAAGAGAAAAAAAAAGACTGAGAAACAAAGACTTGAGAACATTCCCATTTTAAGAATAATATATATATATTTTTTTCTTTGTATAAAGCAGTTAAATACTTTTGTCTGCTTAAGTACTACCTAAACAGCCCGCACCGAGGAGCAGCAGACGCTGACAGCCTCACGGGCAGNATTATTATTATTTTTTCCTGGCAAAGGGCAGCACTGCACGCAGGTTAATCCACGTTCAGGCTATAATGTGGCCTTGCCATTTGGTGCCTGGGAACCTCAGTGCTATTAGGGGCTGTGGGCTCTGTGCCTGCCACCAAGCCGTTCCCAGAGCTGCCCTGAGCAGCCTGAAGGGGCAAGGCGGGCAGCAGCGCCTTTGCAGAGGGGCAGAGCCGCCGTCAGACCGCGTCTGTCCGTGCCCCGACTCCAGCTTGTGAATGAGGCTGATGGCAGGCAGCGTGATCGTAGTGACATAAAAAGCTGTGAAAAGGGAGAGAGCTTCCACATTTAGACTCGTACGTGGCAGATCCTGCCGTGGATACCAGTGTTGCTAAGCATGCTGCTTCCTAGGGAAGTCTGTGCTCGTGGAAGCACAGGCTTGTGGGACTACTTTAATTTAGGGATAATATTAATGTGCCTTGTGGGGAGACATACAGCACAAAGCCGGGCCCATCCTAGATACTGCAGAGATGCAAAGAGCTCAGCTATAACTAATTCAAATCAATAATTTTTTGTTTTAATTACCACAGGGAAATTGCTACTGTAGACCAGGCTATCAGTAATAAGTGTNGCTCTGTGGATGGAAAGGCTCCTCCGTGCTCCTAGAAAGGCTCTGAAATGTACAGCAGCCTCAGTCAGCCGTCGTCTGGCCCAGGACTCGCCAATGTGCACCTGGGGATTGCATGCCCACCCTTCAGCGCAGTTACGCCCCCAAAATGCCGCTGCTGGCCGTGGTAAAGATGGTGCACGGTTTCCTGGCACAGCATTTGAAAAGGTTGGGGGGTTTTGTTTGTTTGTTTGCTTGTACTGGGTTTTGACTTNTCCTGCCGTGGATACCAGTGTTGCTAAGCATGCTGCTTCCTAGGGAAGTCTGTGCTCGTGGAAGCACAGGCTTGTGGGACTACTTTAATTTAGGGATAATATTAATGTGCCTTGTGGGGAGACATACAGCACAAAGCCGGGCCCATCCTAGATACTGCAGAGATGCAAAGAGCTCAGCTATAACTAATTCAAATCAATAATTTTTTGTTTTAATTACCACAGGGAAATTGCTACTGTAGACCAGGCTATCAGTAATAAGTGTAGCTGAAACTGAACTTACTGCAGAAGTTCTGTTTATTCAGGAGAGAATCCTGTATTTGTAATGTTATTTATTACTTTCCCGTATTTTACATGGTTTTGCTTTAGTAGTCTTCTATTACATTCTTTTTGTAGTTTCTTTAGCATGTAAGTCCATACATTTTCTTTCATCATCTTACAATTCTCTTTTCATACTCTTGCTATCTGGGCATATGGAACTACTTTTTTTCCTCTTTCCTGGTATTACTTTTTTTAAGATTTCTACTGTTCTTAAACTCATTCTGTTCTTCTCCCACTTTCGTTCTCAGCCACATTTGCATCCTTATGCCTCTTTTTCCACATACAGTATGAAACTACAATGAACTAAGATAAACAGAAATATGCCTGTGCTCAAAATGAAGGATATGGAATTTTCATGTGAATTGTAGAGCTATTCTCTTTCTTTGTGTGCCATTTAACATCGCTGAAAAAATAACTTTATTAAGTGATTTTTTTTTTTTTTCTTTACAGATGTCTGGCATTGAATTTATTTTCTCATAAAACAGTTCTCCATGAGAATGACATCCCTAATCTCTCTGTAAATAATTCATTATTTTGTTCAGTTTTCAAAGGATATTATCAGTAATAAAAAGGAGGCACTGAAATTAGCAGCCGCTTTACAAAGAAATGCCATTTTGGCTGCCTTCCTCTCTGTCAAGGCACTGTAGCCACTTGCCTCTCTCCTCCTAACACTTCTGAGCTGTCAAAGTACAAAGGTGTGAGAATACACTTTGACACTTCTTCCTTTATTAGTTATACAACTTCTGCTGGCATCTCAAAAAATTAATATTGAGAACAGAGTGTTTGAATCATTTCTCATCCTTGCATTTGTTAATTCACTTATCACCATTTAGGAGGTCCAGAACTAAAGATAACCATTAACATTAGAATATGGAGATTTCACATGCCTGTTAGTATGTTGTTGATGCTTTTTTGACCAAGAAAAAATTAAATATCATTACTTTCAGTAGAGCCCTAAAACACTGTTATTTTCCTAAGTGGCATCTTCATTCAAGGCACACTGATATTGAGGACATGCAAATATTTCTGTAGCATAACAATAGCAGAGATCATTCACTACAGTCTTCTTTTTATTACTTTGGCATCTTTCAGGTATCTGTCTAAACAAGTGTTAGCCCAATAAATGTTCTGCTACAACAGAAAGAATTCTGTGTTAATTTAAAGGAAAAATAACTGAGTATATTACATGTCCTTTTTGGGGAGATTTCTGTCTCAAGTTCTTCAGTGGGAAAATGTTACGGAAGAAAAATTGTTAGAACCTAAGCCAATGTGGCTAAAAAAATATATTAAAATGCCATAAATATAAAAAATTCTTTCTAACATATCAAGATTAACCACTAACTTATTCAGGTACTGTAGACATCTGAGTGTTCCTTTAACTATACTACATAAATCAATAATGAAAACCTGCCCATGTAATACTTTTAAAAGCAGGGAATAACCAATTCTCCTTTGCAGGTAAGTAAGCAGCAGTCCCAAAGTGGTCAGAAAAACTAATGAATGCTATGATATACTAATGTCTGTGTCATCTTTAGGTAATATATGCTAGAGCTCCAGGTTTATATTAAATGGTCAATAAGGTTCTTATTTCTTTAATACCTGCTGGCTCCCAGAGAGATTGTGAAGGACCAAGCCATTTGGGCACTATATTCCTCATTCAAGTAACTCAGCTGAAACAAGGCAGCCATTTCATATCTTAATATCAGTATAGATATCCTGAAGAAGGGAAGGAAGTTCCTTTTCTGCTTTCTGACAGATACATGAGAAGGTTACCTTTTTACTGGACAGAACCTTTCATACGTTTCAATTAAAAGTGATGTGGCCATGATTTGGCTAACAGATGTCATATAATTTTTTTAAAAAAATTGGCATAAAGATTTATTTAGGGTCATTGATTTTAAAACTTTAGTAATTTCATGTGAAAATGTGACACACATTTATGCATGATTTCTTCAAATATTGTCCTTCAGTGCAAATCATAAATGGCAAAGGACAGTCACTATTTGATAGCTAACAGGACTAAGGCCATATCCCTTGTGAATCTTTCTCATCAACACAAGTGATTTCTAAAACATCCTGACATTAATTTATAAAGGCACTGGCTTAAACATACTTATTGCATACAAAGCAAACATATAGGAGGCTACCAATTCTTTGATGCTTTGTTTTCCCCTTGTTTTGATTTTGGGTTTTTTTTTGTTGGTGGTTGGTTGTTTGTTCCTTTTCTTGCTTTATGACTACATGGAAATAGGGAGTTAAAGCATTACTGCAAATTAGTCTATAAGGACTCTTAGGAATGGAGACATGGCTTTGCAGCCAGCATGATCTGATGCTGTGTGCTCATTGAAAAATCATAATCTTTGAGAGAGACAGGTCACCCCAGGCACTTTGATAGGTCTAGTTCTGGAAAAAGACATCCTCACAAATACCAAAATGAAGTCCAAAGGCCTTGAATATGACTTTATCAGAAGAACATGTCCAATAATACACAAAGTTTTAAAGGATCTTGTCTCCAATATTTTGTAACTGGAGCTAAGGCTTCAACTTGACTTCAAGCAAAAAATGTAGAGGCTTTTACAGCTTGCTTTCACCCAGAAGAAAAATAGATCCCTTTCATCTCTGTACATGTTCATGTTTTTATGTGTCGATAGGAGATGCACTTGCCCACTTAGGTAAAACTTAGCCTAAAGAGAATTTTATATATATATATACACACACATATATATTTCATTTATTAAAAAAACCAAAAAAAACCCCAGGCATTGGAGATAAATGCCCTAGCCACTAAACCATTGATGATGCCGGGATACAGCTCTCCATTTCTAAACTGAGGATTATCTTTGATGACATATTTCTTGCAACTGACACGTTTCTGTGGGAGTACTTCATTAAAATTCTTAATAATATTCTAATGATGAATCACTTCATTAAAAAAAATCAGTTTAGCTATGTGTAAGCATATTTTAATCAGCAGGCATATTGTAATAAGTTTGTGCTTCAAAATTAAAGAAAACTTAATGCTATTTGAAGTGGATTTTTTATTAGTCTAGTAGTAGGGACCATCTAGAGATAGTGTAAAAGATGTGAATGGTAAATATGGTTTTCTGTGTCTCCAGATCACATTTTCCTGTAGGCTGATTCCTGTTTCACTTTTAAACTCTTGGACTTATATGTTAGTTAATTCCCCTTCCTTAAGAAATTATTATATAGAATAGGTTTGGCCTGTATTGTATAGGATCCAACATTAGACAAGCACAGACTAAACACATAGTTGGTGGCTCCAGACCTTCATAGCAGTCAAACAGTAATTTAACTACTCTGAATACAATTGTCACAGCATTACCATTTTTTAAAATTCAAGTGAGACCCCAGAAGCTGCACACAACTTCTGCCTGTTTCCACCCCAGATATTTTTACTGAATAGCTCTGCAGTAGCTGAGAAGAGCTACAAATTTGTTTTTATGCATAAAGGCTCATTAAATTGCTGGATTGCAAGAATGTATAAATTATTTATCCCTATAGAGAAACAGGTTTTAGAATTCACAGCTCAGAATAGATTCCAATTCCCCTCTCATACAGAGAGTCACTGATGTAATTAAAGGTTAAAATCAAGGAGATCAAATGTTAAAAGGATAAACGTGTTCCCTCTCTCCTGAGCTCAGGCATGTAATGCACTGCCATGCTTCCTTTCTTCCTTAGCTGATGCTGGAAGACCTTAACTATCTCCCTCTGTAATTATCTCAGGTTAGGAACAGAGTTTAGCCCATGTTTTAATGATGTTTTCAGTGCAAGGGGCAGATCATTCTCTTCATTCTTTCTTTGGCAATGATAAAAGTGAAAACAAAAGAAAACACTCTGCTTCCATGGGAAAAATCAGGTGAAGTGCTGTTACAGGCAATGGAAGTTCTGTCAGAAGAAGCTCCTCAGCTTCCTTGAGCTCCACCTCATGTTGAAATTGCTTACAGGCTAAGCTACCTGCTCTCCACATTGTCAAATGGTGAACATAAAATCTTTACTGAGGGAAAGGCTAATATATCCCCTCATGAATTCCAATGACAGACAGTGTTTCCAAACCTTCAGTGAGACCATTACAATCTTTATAGACTATAATCGATTTTTATGTCTCGCAAACAGGCCATCTGCAATTTATAAGATGCATCATTAGACCTTTTCTCATTGCTTCTATTTTGTTCTTGGTGATGCATAATGTGCTGCTAGTCAGGAAAATTGATTAATTCCTTACTTTTGGCCCTTGGTTTTTGGACTAATTTTGTTTGACTTCCTCAGCTATTTTGATTCTAAAGAGGGAAAAAAAAAATCACCCCAGATGAAGCCTTAGCTTCTTATTTATTTATTGTATTTTATTTTTTATTAATAGCTTACTTGTCCCTCTCTATGACTGCAGTGAGAGAGTGTAAGACAAAAGCAATATTAGCTTTTGACCACAGGTCTGACATGAATGGCCTTCAGAATCAGCTGGAATGAAATTGCATTCCCTTTATCTGCTGATCTTCCCCTAGAATTGCATTTCACAGAAATCCCAGGCAGCTGTCTTTCTTGGAGCATTTTCTCTCCTCTGCAAGGCTAGTGAGGTCTCTCTGCCTGCACATTGGAACTCAGGGGAGAAGAAACAACAACAGCTGCATTATAGAGCCTGCACTGAAAAACACACAAGTGCTGCTCCAGCTGTATCAAACCCAAATGTGGGCACCCAAAGGAGCTTCTGTAGGCAGTTTGATTTAAACTTTTCCAGTATAACAAGTGTTCAGTTTCGTTTTCAGCATGATTTTCAAGGCATGAGGGCTCTGTAGTACTGCATATGGATTTCCTTTATGAACAGCATTAACAGCTTTGAGCAGGAGGTCCTGGTGCTCTGTGTTCCATTTGTGTCACTTTCCAGGTACAGTCATAAGAAACTGTATCATATATATTTAATAAAGTGTATTATGCATTACAATAGACAGCATTACAACACACCACTGTGTTAAAGCTCTCTAAATCCCACCTTTGGAGACAGCAGTAAAAAGAAGTTGAATGAAATTACACCTTAAGGTAGAAACAGTTTACTTTTCCACACACAACTTCAAAGGTTTCACTGTGGGTGAGAAAAAAAGCCATTACAGGGAGTGACCAAATGTTAGAAAGAGTGGTTCAAAGGAGAAAAATATGCAAAAGAATAAATATACTGAATAAAGAACTGTGAGCCCCTTGAAAACATTTAACCCCTTAGCCAGGTCTTTATAGAAAAAGGGGCTGGGGGTAGAACAGGGGAGATTGAAAGAGGCCAGCATCACTGAAAATTGGAAAAAATCACCACACAGGAAATGGAGAAATGAAAAAGGAATAGATTTTAAGGAAAATAAATGGGAAGACATAGCAGTAAGGGGTATTCAAGGAGATTGGAAAGGAATAAAATAGTTCGTGTAAACCCTACAAACCTGTAGAGGCCATCTGCAGTAACACAGGCCATCTAAAACCAATTGTGATTGCTACATGTATTTCCTTATCTTTATTACTGTGTTTAATATCATTCAATAAGGAATATGAGTAATTCTGTCTTGGTATAAGAACCAAATATGTGAGGGAGGAAATTTTAGTGGAATGTGGTTCAACATCAAGAAAGAATCAGCAATGCAAATCAGGCGATGTGAAAACTGGGGAATGCTAAAAGGAAAGTTCATGAGAATGTCAGACAACCTGTCAGATCTGGAAAATGTAATCAACATAAGATGAGTATTATATTCATTAAAAAAAATAAAAAGAAGAATGGATAGTAACAGGTGTATCTTCTTAAATTGAAATGGCATGTGAAGTAAAAGAGGAGCACTGCTATGAAATGAGTGCAGCTGACAGAGATACCAACAGCAGATTGCAGGAGTGCTGAACCGAAGATTATATGGCATTTTTTGGCACAGTTGTGAGCAGAATCAAGAGGAAGCACATAGTGACAGTCAAGTAGCAAAGTTAGCATGAAATTCCAACAGATGTTTACACTGACCTAAAGGCACTTGGTGATATTCTAAAGGAACCTGGGCCAATTCAACTTGTATCTTCCTAGAGCTGGAGATATGTGGCAGATAAAATCCAAGTTGTATCATTAGATTAACACAAGCTGGAATGCTTAGAGATGCTGGTCTTGCAGTATGTGTACACACTACTGGCTAAAAAATGTTCAATTCAGACTAAATAATAATCTTTACAATCTATTTGGCAGAAGTTTAGATGGAAATGAGGACAAATGCATTCTATTATGACGGACTTGTATCCTGATAGAAGGCTGGTTGCTCTGATCAACAAATTCAGAAATCTGAACCAGCCTGGTTGGAAAAGCATAGCATGAAAACATGGAATGTTACTGGACTTGTTCCTTTTTGGTTGATTTATTTAACACCTAAAGCCAAAGAGGCTCCAAAATTAAGCAAAAAGTGTACAAACAAGAGGAATGAGAAAATAAACAGAATTGTAGATGTAATAGAGGAGTAAAAAAAGGAACATAAATTAGGGGAAGGGCTTTTTTAGTTGAGAGAGAGACAAATACAGCAGAACAATCTTCACCTATTCAGAGATTAAGCCCCAGGATATCCTCTAGGAAAATGCTACCCTATGGGCTTGCCTTTCCAAGCAAGATAAGACACATTCAGCGCTGCTATCAGATTCTGACCTTAGCATTGCTGTTCAATTATTAGTTCTTGGACAGGTCCTGAATTTAATGTGAAAGCACCTGTTCTGGGTCAAACAATATATAGTCCAACTGCATCCTGCTGCTTTACTACTATTTTTTCCCATGGCCCAGACTGGCCATATGGTTAGTTCCTTGGATAATTTCCTCAGGAATGGCTACTCTTTGAAATGGCCAGTGTGAAGGTCTTACCCCTTGGAGAGCTCTTGTACTACATTTACAGCAATCTCATCTCCTACAAAAGCAAGAATTCTACTCTGCTGCTTTCAAGAGTGCACCTGAGTGGTAGATTTCCTTCATTTTCCTTAGCTTCTACACTGGCCTTTAATCAGTGAGATTAAAATACCTCCTTCACTTTGTCACTCAGAAGTCTGGTCTATCTCCATAACAAGAAGTAGGTACTTCTTTCTTTTTTTTTTTTTTTTTTTTTTTTTTTTTTTTTTTTTTTTTTTTCACCACCATATAAATTTTTTTTTTTTTCTTTATACAACCAGTTAATCAGTTTCTATCTTTTCTATCTTATCACATTCATTAAGAAACATTCCACAATTAAACTTCCTTTTTCAACTTCACATATATTGTGTAAGAATTCTCCTTTCAGTGTATCTTTATTATCTCTAATTTGTAATTCTTTCATATGTCATTATACTTCTGAATATATACTTCCCTTTTCTCTATAAGTGGAACATAAATTCAAATAAAAATATCCTGTCCTGTCAAAAAAGGAAGTGCAGGAAAATAATGTTTCTTTATGAAAGAGCCAAATCAACAAGGTCCTTGAGGAAATAATCCAAAAAACCCCATTTGATCTTATCTCTAAATCAAAGTCGGATACTAAATAAAAAATATGCATCTACATTCCCTCAGCAAACTAGGTAACTTCTGTTGTTATCTCTTTCACAGGCACATACCAGAAGGAGTAATGCAAATGCAAAGCACAAGACAATTTTCAAGCATTTGAGATCATGAGGGGCACAAAGTTGCCAAATTGTTTTTGTCATTCTTGAACCTTAAAGAACTCTACTGCATCACAACAGGTGCAACCATACCATTAATTCCACAAAGAAACTATGGGAATGGAAAAACTCTCATGGATTTAAGTGCAATGCAAATTTTATGCTAAAACGCATTTAGCACAGAACCCCCTAACCCATTAAGTCTTATATTTTGAAAGCATTGCAAACACAGTATAGACCACAAGCTAAAGGTTCTTCAGGTTCACTTAAGGCACAGAGGGAATGCAACCTCTCAAGAGGACTTATAAAAAACAAAACAAAACAAAACAAAACAAAACAAAACAAAACAAAACAAAACAGCTGTTCCTGAGCAAACTTAGAAAGTTTTAACATTCATGCTGTTTAAGTTGGGTAGCTCAAGAAAGATTTTTATATAATAAAATTTCTAAAAATACAATAAAATGATATTTTACCCAAGAATAACCTAATCCTCCTCAATATCTTTGCACAGGGATTAGAGGAAATAAAGCCAAGACTGTTAATATTTTTATAAGAGAAAACAGTTCCAGGCAGAAATTGGGTATCACACTCACATCCACTGACATTTAAAGAAGACTGAATCTAAGAAATGAAATGCAGTCCCCAAATATAAGAACTACAGGCTTGATATATCTGAAAGTTAGCATGTTATTATCAATTAATGGGTGATCATAAAACCTATTTTATTCTCTCTCTATTTGGTGCTTGACTGAAATTGCAATGTGCAATTTATTACTCAGTGGATCTAAGTAGAGGACACTGAGTTTTTGTCAAGAAAAAACAGATTTATGTCTTTCATTGCTGTGATGTACGACTTAAACACCACTCAACAATTTGGTATTATCTTTAAAGAAATTTTAAAAACCCACTATATAAGAATTCCAAGTCCTAAGTCTAATGACCATGCAACGCTCTTTCTCACAGCTTGAAATCTATGTATGTTTTGAGGGCTTTTGAAAGGAGGCACATGGAAATCCAAAATAAACATATTATCTTGTCTCTCTTACTGCCATGTTTTCCTTAAACATCCCCAAATTTCTTTGATGAATAGTGTCTGCTAAAAACCGGTTTATGAAAGGGGTACAGAAACAACTTGATACATTCCTCCATACTCCCAACATTTTCTGTGCAAGTAAGCAATTTCAGTAGGATAAAAATGCATGTTTTTCCCCTGCCCCACCCAAATAAAAAGTGCTGTGTCATCATTTGCTGAAATAGAATTGCACTACAGTGCACCTTGATGAACAGAGAAGAAAAACTACTTTCTGATATTTCCAGTAAAGGAAATATATATTTTATACTAAGGAAATTGAGCATGCAATTTTCTATCCAAAACCACCAGTGAAAAAAGCTGATCAAAAGTAGCAACAGGTTTTGGGCATATGCAAATCTTACCAGCAATTTAAAAAAATATATTATTCAGATTTTGGAATGCAACAATTTGCCAGAGATTAGTAGATGTTTCAAAGAGTACATTACTTTTCTTTTTTTTCTAGGAATGGTGTATTAGATACATCATAAACTATTCCACGAAGTGTGTGTGCTACCTCCAGCAATCCCATAGTGGCAGCATCCACAGCCATGACAAGGAAAGAGAACAGAATGAGATGCACTCAATTTGTCAGCAAATTCCTACAGACATCATGGGAGGTGAGTAAGTACTCTCTATGCCTAGAAAAACTCATAAAATCTTGTTATGGTTATGGCTACTTCCATTTAAAAGCATGTTTGAGTACATCTGTAAAATATAACAAAGATTTATGTTTTTCCAGGGGAGGGAATAGAGCAATATTATGATCTTCAAAGGTACAGATTCTGTATTACTTCACTACTTAGTGAAATTAAAATATCAGACTAAAAAGATTTTGAAGATAAAATAAATATATCAATATTATTCTACTCAATAACATATTTCAAATCCCAGTAATCTGTTCAACAGTACAGAGTAACTGGCTCTTCTATTACTGGTGGTTTTTTTTTTTTTTTTGTTTTCTGTTGATAATTAAACACGTAAGACATAGATAATGCTTTAGTTCTCCTTTGATTAGGAGTTTACACGTTCAGTAGACTTGCTCACAGATTTCAGGGAGTGAATTCTCCATGCTCCCTCCTGCAATCACAGACTTGCTGACATTTCATTCAGCCAAAGTGCTTTGCTTTCTCCAACCCCCTTGTCAATCTGCTTAAAATCAATCTGAAATTGAGAATATTGGGTCAGCACTGTGGATTGCTCATTCTGGGATTCTGTCTGTGTCACTAGACAACGTTTCTGCCTCTCACTCTTTCCTCGTGATCCCATTTACCAGCCTTGCTCGGCTGTTCAGCTGCATGTATCGTGCAGATGTCCCCATGGAAAGGAGCTGGCACATCAGTGGCATTTCATGGCTCTCTGATACCTGATGATAACTACCAACACAGGAACTGGAATGCAATCTAGGATTCCCTTTCGCATATGTTTAACCAGTTGGGTTTTTTCTGTAGGTTTTGCATTCTGCAGTAGGTGATCCTCTGCTGTGACACAGTTGTCATTCACTCTCTGTCTGGTCATTTCATCCAAATAGCAAACAGTGTGGAGCTGGACTGTCAGTCCCACTTGCATATTTTCACATGGCCATTTGGACAGTCTAGCCATCCTTTTAAAAATAACTACTTGTGCATGAAAAACAAGTGAATGACTTTAGTTAATCTACTGTCCAACTGCTATCTCAAGATACCCTCATGACATGTCCATGACATCAAATGCTGTAGCTAAAGTCATTTAAGCTACATATCCCTGAAACATCATTTCATCTTAGAAAGATGAGATTGGAATTATTTCTGCATAACCTGTTCTATAAATTTATAGTAAAAGTAACACATTTGGATACATTTTTCATGAAAAACAATATAATTAAACTCCATGACAGAGAGCTAAAGCAGTCTGAGGTAGAACCAAACCCCTTGATCCAAAAATTTCTGAAATCAGAAAGAATATTCCCTTGCTTTCAAAGACTGCCTGAGGAAAATCATTCCACTGTTACATTGATGAAAATCAGATCTTCATTTCAATTCAAATACAGATGAATGAATTCATCTTATGCTTGTTCGCAAATTCTTAGTAGCAGAAGCTACTAAGTGTAAATCTGGAAGCTTACAAAAGTGCTTTTTTCTTTCTTCACTAACTAATCAGTCTTTATTGTTCAGAATAGCCTTTACCTAACCAGATATTAAGGAATATAACTGTTTCTCCCTTAGACCTTTTTGCCACCACAAAGCTTTACATTCTGTGACATTCTGTAAATTATTTCTGCTGGAAAGCTCTAAAATCCTTCATAAAACACCATCAGCAAATACCATTAGAGTGCAGTATACCTAAGAAAATTCTTATCTGCTGACATTTATCCCAATAAAATACAATTTTACATGTATTCTATGAAATTTTCAGGTCATTTCTAAAAAGCATCTTTGCTTTTACTTGCAAAGTAGATAAAATTAAGACTCTTTTGATTGTACCTTTTTAAAGGACCTCTTTATAGATAAACAGTTTTTAGTCAACAGATCTTGTTGTGATGTCATGCTATGAGAAATAAGCCACAAACCAAGCTCATGGTTATTCCAAAGAAGAACATTTGTTTATAAAGAATATGTTTGAATATATCAGGACTTTAGTTGCCCCTAAAGCAATCTGGAATACCCTACGTTACAATAATTGATTCATAATTTTTGCTCCAATGTTTGTGTCTCAACTACAGCTCAATATTGTGCATAATATGTCACATCTAAAACCATAAGTAGGATCTTGTAGTAAGTATTGGTAAAAATATAATGAAATTTGTTCTTAAACTTCAGACATCAGTAAACAAAAAAGACAGGGAATGGTAGAGAAGACAGTGAATTATTAACCTTATTTTAGGGATGGAAAACTGTGAGGAAGATTAAATACTTGAGATATATAAAGAACTTGTAATAGAATAGGGAAAATAAAATACCAATTACAAATCCCATTTCCAGTACTTAATTACTTCTCAGTTCTTAATTTCTCCTTTTTCTTTTTTTTTTTTTTTTTCCATTTTATGCTTCCAGATGTCTACCCTTCATCTGATGTAATCATTTATGAAGGATCCAGTTTCTAAAGAAGAAATAATATCTGGGTCCAAAGCCAAAAAGGCTTGTTTCATAAAAGTTTTTCTCATCTCTAGCCAATTCTGGAAAAACAAAACCCAACTGCAAACAGTAGGAGCAAAGGTCACTATCCCAATTTAAATCATTTTCTGAAGGAACCTAATGTTTTGGAGGAGAACTTGCAGATGGTTTTATATTAAGTGTCATACAGTTCTTATCAAGACAAAAAAAAGCAGTATGAAGTGCAGGATGAGACTCGTGACACTTTTGCTCTCTCTTTAGAGACAGGCAGTGCACAACAAAGTCAGTGACCAATGATTTGCTGAAACTTGATACATAATATCTAATAAAACCTCAGGTATTTTTGTTACATTCTTTTCCTGATATCTTTTCTTTGGTTCTCAAAGGTTTGCTTCAACAATATTGCCAGGGTTTTGTTTGGTTGTTTTTTTTTTTATTTATTTGCCAACAGTTTTCCAGGCTGTCTTTTGCATAAAGTCAAACACCAAGTCATACTGATATTTAGCTGAAAAACTCAGAAAATTTAATACATTCAGGAACCTATTTTGAATGCAGAGAAAAGGAAAGTTCTCAAAAATATTTTTGACAGCTACAAAAATTTTGTTATAAAGAGGTTTTCCAAGATTTGATTTAAAAGTGATGCTAATGACTCACAGAAAACAGAGGTCCAGTTCCCAATCTCAGCTGTAAAACTTCATGATTTTCATTAAAATAGAGTACAAGGAGGCTACCAGGCTTATTGAGACAAATTTTACCTTAAATACTTTGAAAACTCCTTTAAAAGAGAGAAAATATCTTCCAAATCACTGAAAGCTTTCCTAATATTTCTAATAAATACCTTATAGAATTTTTGTTCTGGCCTGAACATTGATAATTATTAATGCTTGCAGGAATAAATCACACCCACATAGAGAGATGGCACAATAACAATTGTAAAATAGATATGCCTGTGGTTAATAAGGGAAGCATTGCCTTTAATTTTTTTTTTTTTTCTTTAGTTTAGGAGTCTTTGTAAAGTCTTTGTAAAGTCACATTTTAGGACAATTTGCTTTCTGTAAATTTATTAAATTGAGCAGAGTTTTTAGACAGTTTATGAAGTGCATGAATGTTGTAAACAACCACATAAGTCTGAGAAGTCTGAGAAGTGTAGGTAGTAGATTCAATGATGATGAAGTGTCGATACATTTTTGTTGATATCCTATGGTCCCCTTAGTCTGCAGAACTTCTCTTTCACTCTTGTTATATATCTTCTATGTTTCAAAAGAAAAAATGAAGTTTGCAGAGCAGTACTGCTGAGCTGGGTACATATTTTAAATGACAGTAAAATCACAGTGGATTAAATTATACTCCCTTCATTGCTTAGCAAAAAATAGCCTTTAGGGATGTTACATAGGACTTGGATTTTTGACTGGTACTATTTTGCTGTAGAATTTAAGCTTTCCTAAAGAAAGAGCACTGGAATTCTTTCACAGAAAATGCAACAAAAAGGTGGTAAATGACACATACATTGAGCTTGAAGAAAATTTATATGCATAGAGACATCTGAGCTTAAGGTCATTATTATTCATTTATAAAGGCATTGCTAAAGACGGATCTAATTACATTACATACTAGGCATGACATTTATAATATGTAAAAACATGGATAGTTTTCTCTAAAACTACCAATACTTTCATTGGTCATCTATGATTCTGCAGTTTAGCTTGTATCTGATTCTGCTTAAACCACAATTTTTAATTCTTTTTTGACTATTGAGCTTATTTATTTTAAAAACTTCTCTATTCATTCTAACTCACATAGTCCCATTTAAATCAAGGGGAGTAATAACACAACATTCCTGAAAATGTCACTGGATGATTGAAATACCATGAGGTAACATATAAGATAATCATATGCTTGTAAACAGCCATATTGTATTATTAAAATAAGTCTGGTTATGTGCAGCATAATAATACATACATTCAATTATACTGGGGATCAAGGGGATAAAATTATTCATATAAATAATCCAACCAAATACAGTGGGACCATCTGTGAATTAAGTGATAAGAAAGAAATTTAGTGAGAATTTGACTGTGACTTTATTCTGTCTTCACCTCCTGCCCTAAAAGCTTCTTATTTGTATTCTTGCCAGACAACTACTATATTGTGTTACAGTGGATACAAGATAAGTCATGGAAAGGAAAAGGGAAAACAAGTATTTCTAATCTTTATAGGTTTGTTTTTTTTTTTAACACAGAGGGAAACAAAGAGCATCTAGTTCTGCAAGTAGAGAAAGTAACAATCTCTAAACAAGAAGGAAAAATACCAAAGGTGTATTCAAAGGTCCTGTAACATTAATAAATATTGCTCTTATAAAGACAGAAGTGTCTTAAAAATATTGTCTGGTCACATCAAAGATTAACATTGCATTTTTGGCTCTTGGGTACAGAATATTTTATCATGGCTATACTACTCTTTTATATAAAACTTTTACAGGGAGAGTTTAAGAAATATTTTCAGGCCATTTTTTAAATGGCAACACTGATAGGCAGGCATGCAAATACTATGTCTATATTTTATTTTTAAAAATAATTTCCTTGGAAAAATGGTTCTGAAAATTATTGAAACAATTTTGTGTAAGACTTTCATGAGGCTTTTTAAATGTTTTTGTTTAAAAGGCTCACTTACTACAGAGGAGTGTTGATTACAGTAATTAATGAAAATAGAGTGACCCAGTATAGTAAAGAAGTCGTCTTTTTTCAGCCTTAAAAACTGTATTTGATTTAGGGAAAAAAAATTCTCAGCTGAAAACCTGATATTTATGTTAGCATTAGTATAACCCCAAGGGAACTCTGAGTAAGTTTCATTTCCATTCTGATTCCTTTTGACTTCAGTCTTATTTGGAAGCAGACATATAAAAACCATTTGGGCAGGAGTAACTTGACTTTTGGGTTTAAGCCTCTTGCCAAGTCCTTGAAAACCAATCAGAATTTGCTCAAATTGCAAATGTTTCCTAAAATGTGTATGCACAGCATTAGTGGAGATGTCTTGGGTTTTACCAGTAAACTCCTGGAAGACCTTCAACTTCAGCCTCAGCAGGTCTTCCTTGTCATTCAAAACTCTGTAACCTGTGCTAGGTCCAGCCACTCAGTTTTGAAGCAGGGAGTGTCAGTCCCTCAGTAAATTCCCTGCTGGAATGGGCCCTTCAGAAAGGCAGCTTCCTCATTCAAGTGCAGAAAACACAATGGGCTGGGATGTCCGCGTGGGAGAGAGTCTTAAAAACTTTAAAAAAAAATAAAAAATTATACACACTGACTATTTTACTATCTTAAAAGAATGTTCTTTATGTTGCAAAGTCAAAAATAGCAGCACTGAGACATAAGGCTTCTTACGCAACTGAGATCCATCTACTTTATTCATATAGGGTAAGATATAGCCTTTAATTACACAGTTTAATGCAATTCTCTCCAGAGCTTCCCTCACTTGATCTGCACACAGAGGAGGACTATTCTTAGCCAGAAGAAATGACTGAGTACCACAGAAAGCTGCTGTGCCAGTGAGCAGTGCCTCTGCCCTCTCTGAAAAGGAGTGGGGTGTGCTTCAGAACAAGCAGAGCTGAATGAAGAAATATACTCTATCCCCTTCTGTCCTAGAAATCCTACATGATTTTGGTCAGGTTCTTAAAGACAGGCATTTTCAGGGGGGGATGTCATTCCTAATGCTGCTCTGAGTATTTGTTTGGAGAGAATACTGTGATGGATATCCCAGAACACAGAGTGAGCTGTACTTTGAAGTGTTAGTGGAGGCTTAGTGTGTGGTGTTGTCTGTGAAGTACTGAGAACTTCAAATGGGCATGCAGGGCATGTTTTTACCTGCAGTCTCTCTTGCCTCAGTTTTCTACTATGAATGACAGCATCTGTCATCTTACATGGGCATTGTGCAATTTTCAATATTTGCATAGCAGCTCAGTTGTTGTAGCTACGAAAACCTTAGAAGAGCCCGGGAAATATTACTGATTTCTCTTGAGAGAAATGATTTTAATATGGACAATGAATAAGGCTCAGGGCTACAAACTGAAGAGAAAACAAAATATTGAAGAACTTATTATCCAGGCTATGCACTGAAGGAGGCAGAAAGCTCAAGGATAAAGTGGTATATGTCACATGATTAAAGACATTAAATTCATAATGGATATCCAGAAACAGATGAAACTAAAAGTGCACGGTATATTTTGTCCTGACAGTTCATAGCTTCTAAGTGCTTCAGTGCTTTAATTTATAAAATTCCCTGAGCATAAGTTTTGAGTGCAATACATTCATACCTGTTAGACTGACACTGAGGACTTAGGCTGATTGGAGAAGATGCAAACTACTCATACTGAGCTGTGCTTTAAAAGCCTGTGCTCTGAATGTGTGTCTAAGAGTAACCAAAGGAGTGCAAAGATTGATTCAAACACGTAGATGACAAAATACTTGACAGTCTATTTTCCAAGGGCAAGCATCTTAATACAGAATAGGTCATCTGATCAATGGAGGTCAGAGTGGGGTAAAAAATATTAGACTTTTTAGCCATTAATTCATAATTTTGTAAGGGAAAATGGCATTGCAAGATCTTACCGCACCTCTACAATGAGAGAAAACTAAAGAGTGGAAAAATTAGTTGTTGCAAGCTACAGGTGTGAGAGACAAGTAGGCAAAGCTTCCCACCAGTCATCTTTGTACTGGCAAGATGTTTCTATACATCTAAATGGAAAAGGAAACTTCTATAAAGATTGCAAAGTAGCATTGCATGGTACTCGGCAAGATTAAGCCTGTTTATTTCTTGACATTTTGGGGTGTTTTAATATAAATACAGTTCAAGGATTTATTTTTTTTTTCCTAATCAGAGGACCTGATTCTGACTTCACTCTTATTTTACAATGGCTTAACATATCAGCTTCAAGAGACATCAATCCTGATCTACTCAGACAAGAAAGGAGTACTGCAACAAATTATTACCTCAATTGACAGAGCTACTACTGAATGTGAAAAATCTACAAAAGCAAAATACTTTAGAAATATTGTACAGAACAATATATATGGTTTCTAAGAACATTTTCTCTTCCAATTCCTTTGGGTAATCAACTTCCTTAATATCTCTTTCTATATTTTCTAATGACTGAAAGCTAAATTTGTCACTGAGAGCTCAGACTGGGCAAGGACAAGTTTCCAAGACGTACTTATGTACTGTTTTTCAGATTTCTGATGAGGAAGCTATGGAAGAGCAAAGATGAGTAACATCAAAACCTGTACCCATCTCACTGTATATGTTCAGGCTATGCAAGAAGCAATGAGCCCAAATTAAAGTGCAAAATCAAAATAACTAAATATTTCTGAGGCCTTAGAGGCATGCTTTTGAATTTGATGTACTTCTATCACAGTATATATAGCACCACTAACTGCTTTTTATTTTTTAATGCAAATGTGAATAAAATGGAGAGACAAATTCCATGCTTAAACACAATAAAGAAAAGAGATGAAAGCCACCACTCACTGAAAGCAGCTTTGCTTCTGAATTCCTGTGGTGCCATTAACTTAGATTGCAATGAATGTTTCTGTTTGTATTTTTTTTTTTTTTAATAGGGGGGAAATTGGAAGGAATTTTTTTCCCTTGAATCGCTGTGGACAATTTCATGGTTTAAGATTTACAAAATCCACCAGCATGACTCACAGTATCACAATAGGTAATATGTGCCTGAATAGCAAACTTGGATGATGTAGGTATTTAGAATGTGCAAGAACGACTTTACATATTCAAAGACCCAAATGATACTTAAAAAAGGAGAATGGGATCCAGCCAATGCTAAGACAATAGATAAAATCTCTGGATGTCAACATGAACTGTGGTTGTCAGTAGATTTGCAAGAATAGCAAGTCAAAACTTCTATCATTTGAACTTTTTTGTCATAGGAATTTTCTTTGTTATAAAAACTTGGATAGGAAAGAGTGTGAAAATATTTCTCTCAGAACTTCAAACCTGATGCATTATTTGCTACATTTTGAGTTTCAAAATTTGTAACGTGGAAAACAAAAACAAACCTGTGCTGTACTGCTTATTATTACTACACAACTTCCCATAATTCCAGACTCAGTTTAACTGCTGCAGATTAAAAAAAAAAAGAGCAAGCTCAAGGCTAACTTCAATCCTAGCTGCTCCTGCAAGTACTTTGGACCAAGAACAGTGACAAAAAAAAAAAAAAAAAAAACAAAAAAAAAAAAACCCAAAGAAATTCCTAAAAACTACCACAACAGATACATTGTTCACAGAAAAGTAGTGGAGATTTGGGCCAACAAAGAGAACATGATTTGAATATATTTTCTTCTGGTGGGAAGATTACTGGGAAAATGCTGATGTTTTCCTCATAACACTTAAGTCAGGAATGTTTTATGTAAGAATGTGAGATCTATATTCAGAATTCTCCAAGTAAATGTTTAACTGAACCAGACAAATCTTTTGTTAATGTTGAATGACAGTCCATAAGTTTTAAAAAAATCCTCCCAGATTCTTTGCAATGTGATATTGTTACAGAAATTGTTTTTATACAGTATCACAGGAAAAAAAGAATCACAGAGAACCAGCTCCTGAGAAGTTGGGCAACATTCATCTGAGAAGGATGCAGAAGAAGGGCTTGGCTCTGTTCTTAAAAAATCTGTTTAGAAATCTGTCCTATATCCCCCCCACAATAGTCTTAAGAATTAAATGACTTACAGCTATGGGTTTCTAAATTCCATTTTCACCTGTCTCTCCTCTAATGAGGAAAAATGGGAAAAAAAGCAAATTCAAAATGAACAACACTAGTAATCTCTCCTTCAGAACCAACATTCCTGGAAACTTCCTGTAGAAATCCCACTGCTTTTCTAAGGATGTCATGTGAAGCACCAGCCCACCCCAGTAGACTGAGATCACCTGAAGATCACTGAGCTTAAACACAGCAGTGTGTGCAGTCTGGGAAGGAGCTGCTGTGTCTCATCTGCCTCTCTGACTCCTGCCCCTCGACCTTCCAGGTCAAGAGTCTGGTTTTACAAGTGTAAAATGTGCAAATAATTTTTCAAATGTAAAATGTAAGCCTGTTGCTGTGCAACAACCAGTAGGATACAATTTTTTTTATATTACTTTTATCTCACTGGCATGATTCAGAATCAGGAAAGATAACATCTTTATGGGTGAAGAGCACTTTTTTCCTAGCATTAGGGCCCTATTCTCCCACTTCTATTAACAATGAATATAATCTTTACATCACAAGACCGTAATTCACTCTAAAGCTATTCTTTGTGGCTGTGCCCTAGACACCCATTGTACAAATGCTGATGTGTGTGTGAAGATTCCTGTTGTCACCTTTGGAAACAAAGAAGAATCAGGATAAGCTTTTAAAGAAAATGGGACCACTGAGATACAGATCTTCACTCCATGTGTAGTCACTAATTGTGTGATTTTCTATACACTTATTCAAAAGAAAGTACATATAATTTATATTACATACATGCAATCTTTCTCAGGGAACCTTTTCTTAATGGAAATACCTCCTTTGACAAAAATGTAATTTTAAAATGATTTTTGTTAAAGCTAGAAAGCATGAAAGAGAAAGAAGATGAACAAAAAGGTCATTCTGCATCAGAAATTAAGATGTAATCCAGAAACTTTGGAACTGTGATATATATCTCCAGGTGCATAGGGTAATGCCAGTGACCCCTTAATGGCTATACACATTCATTTAATTATAAAAAGACAGTACTGTGGGAAGAATCAAACAAGTTTCTCTGCCTTTAAGCAACGCAAAGCCCTTCCTCTAGACAAAGTAAAAAAGTCAAATGCTCTCATTTCAAGACCTTGTGCCGTGTGGCACACTCTGAAAGGAATCTATGACTTGCACACCTCTGTAGCATTGTTGGGATGTAACACTTGCATAGGCAAAATCCAATGTTTCACAGTTTGTAGTGGCAGCAACTGAAAATGTGATTCCAGTGAATGCACCATCCATTTGTTTGGGAAACCAGGTTTTCCCTTAAGTCATAGAGAGTCTTAAATGTAAGACAAAATTAGTCATATACCTTCATTCTTCCAGCATGGTTTATAAGGCACATATTGAATTAATGAATAATTATAGTGATGATGATCATGGTAATAAATATCAGAATTTATGAAAAGTATTTTCTCTATAGACTTTCCCAGATGAATACTACAGGCAGAATCAGCAGGTTATTTAATTTGCCCCAGTTCTCTCTGTTTTCATATTCCTACTTGAATAATAAGTTCAGAATCAGCAGGTTATTAGGTTTGCCCTAATTTCAAACTTGAGTCAATGGGACTTCAAATTGACTCCAGTGGAAAATGAAAACAGAACACCTTTTTTCAGATATCTAAAAGGTGCCAAATCTGCTGCTTATTAGAACATAACTATGTAATTGTAGGTTCCTAATACATGCCATATCATTAAAGAAATCTAAAATCTCATCACAGAATCCTGTTCTTGCAGACAGCTGCCAGCTACCTCCGTCTCATCTGTTGACAAGCTCAAAGAAGGCATAACTGAGACCACCTCTCGCTTTCCCCCTCAGATTTTTCATTGAAAATGGAAGAGAATGAAACTAAAAAATTACGTGGTCTTTGAGTAGGAGCAAGAGTTCTTCACTCTCCTCAGACATTAAATCCTAGATCCTTCGACAGTAATAAGGATCCTTTCACAGTAATAAGGATGACTTTTATATAGGTGCAACGTTGCAAAGGATGAGAACTGTTGTGACCATGAGGAGAGCTGAATTGTCAAAGGAGAAGTGGCTGGCAGGTGACAAACTACATCATTTCCAGTGTCTAGTCTGAACAATGGCAGACAGTGGCAGACAAAAAAGCAAGAAAAAACACACTGTTCTGAACACTCAGCTATGGATAGGCAGTAGGAAGGCCTGCAACCTCAAAGCCAACTAACAGTTATCAGTTCTGTAGACTAAAGTGGTTGCACAAGAGTAAAGTGAGCTTCAGGTCTTGACTTCCTCTCCTACATCCCTAATAGAAATTGTGATCTTTCGAGTATCTGACGACCAGAAAAAAGCTTCTGTATGGAGTAGTTTAACTTTACAGATTAGAAGGCAACCTGAAAAAGTGGTATGAATTGGCCAAGTCACTGAGAAAGCAATGTCCTATCAAAACCGTGTGGGTTTTCCTGCTTCATTACTTCATTAGTTATTGCATGTATTTTGTTCATTGAAGCACTCATTGATCCTACTGATTCTACTCCAGGATCTGGGAGAATGGCTGCACATTTGCATGCATTCACCACATAAAGCTACTTTTTAGCTTGGCAGAAGAGCACCCGAGCTTGAAAAATTGAGTTCTGCATACATGACAATATAATCCAGGCTGGTGAAGTGCTTGTGATACACTCAGATACCATCACCACAGTAGAGGAGAAACTGCCATTCAAGAAAGTGCACATCTTTTGTAAAAGATTGAATTATGATTCCAGCTCAGCATAGAACTAAATAAAGGCAGGGAAGTATTATTTACCCTGACTTTGTTAATCACTTATATATATAACAACACAATTAAAGTTATGTCTGTTACACCCTAATCAATCATTCCCTGTAATATCTGGTCTCTACAATTTAGTTCTCAGGTTCACAAAGATATTTAACACCTCAGAATGCCCTTCACTATTCTGGAAAATCATGTGTTTATGAAGGTACACAAGTTTCAACTACAGCACAACAAACAGGACAGAGCATTTTTCCAGAAACTGGTATGGTTTCATGTTTTCTGAAAGAAACACCAAGCTTTCTGGTAGATAAAACATCATTTTAAATTCACCAAGACAGATCAATGAAGCTTTCTCTTTTAAGTTACCAACCAAATTTAATATGTTTATTAAAATAAGCATGAACCCTCCAAGATGGATATGTTAATGTTAGCCTCTACATAAAGCTATGTCTATCAGGAACTCATTTTTAATCGCCACCCTGTTTCCTCATTCCTGTCCATCATGTCAGTAATGATGATGGGGTAAAATCCCACAAATCTGTGGCTAGCATCTACTGTTAGAAGACTCCCAGGGAGTCAACCTTCAGCTGAGACAAAAAATCAAGTACAATTGGTCCAAAATGCCTGCAAGCCTTGAGGTGCAATTACATCAAAACATAGACAACTTTAATATATATTATTTTTAAATTCTGAATGAATATGATCTATCTGATACAAGGTCCTATGGTGCTAGATACAAATTCTTCTAGCATAATAGCTGTCTATAATTCACAATATAGACTTAAATTTAACAAGGACCCAGCAACAACCTCACTATTCAAAATATTATTTACCTGGAGTACCAAGATGTGGGCTATAGTATTCCAAGATCAGCATTTTGAAAGGATTAGTAATACTCTACAAGAAACCTCCTTAGAAGATAAAATAAAACAGACTGCCAACTCTTAATTACCAGTGAGATAGTATTTAAGTTCTATGATTTTACATGAGGCAGATATTGAAATCAATATCCTATAAAGCTGAATCCTGGCAAATAAAATACTGGATCAAATTTCATTAGGAAAATTATGCAAAATTGTGCTTTAAACTGATTAAATGTGAATGCAACAGATGTAACACAGTGATGAATGACTTTTTGACTACTTGACTATCTGCTCTCAAGATTCTACTCTGACAACAGAGTCACCATTTAAAAATATTAAATAAAGTGAAATAATGATTGTTAAATTTTTGACGTAATTTGTACATATACAGAACCTCATTACAATCTCTGGTACATTTCTAGCCCTCCTTCTTAACCAACATCATCCCAATGGCCACTGACAAGAAAGCATGCAGAAGAAATACAAATCATGTAGATAAAGATTCTGAAGTGTAAATCAAAAAGACAAGCTTTGTTTGAAGTATTTATTAGTCCAAAGTACATTCAGCTAGGATTCAAGAGGGATAAAGACCATGGTGACTACTCTGTTAAGACTGACTATAGGCAATGAGTTCAACAACATCTCACTCAAACATGCAACTTGCAATAGATAATTAATGCCAAAAGAAGTTCAAATGTTTCATTCAAGGCATAAAGAGAACAAAATGGATTTAAAAAAAAAAATCAAAAACTTCAAAGAGATATAAATATTGGATGGCTTTTAAAAAGGCTAACATGCAAAAAGAAATACAACAAAGACTGATGTAGCATATTCAGAACCCAAACAAACAAATCTAAATGCTGGCTAGGCTGAGACATCTGGAACTGACTCCCTCAAAAAATCACTTTCACAGTTCAAACTATAGCTGGCATCAGCTTCTGAATATCTGACAAGGAAAAGTATCTCTTAGAGTGAACAGCTGCCTGAACAGTCCTCACTTTTCTCACAAACCATGAACTCAGTAGAACAGCTAAAATACATCAGGTTATAAACAGGAATAGTTTGAATTCATGAGCAAGTGTCTGTTACAGATGCTAATATTGAGGTAAGTAGGGAAGCTATATTTTAAAAAGATAAAGGATCCTGTCTGCAACTTTTTCAAGCCATTAAAGATATAGAAAAGCAGAAGGACATGGAGTGACAAGAAGCTAGCATCAGTGAGAAACTTCCCCCAACTCAATGCATTGTGTGTATTTTACTACCTCTTTTAGAGCAACCTGCTTACTTTCTCAGACAGGATACTGAAAAGGCTATTTTTATATAAATGAGGATGAAAGGAAAATGATACCTTTTTTTTTTTTTTTTTTTTTTTTTGTCTAGTCAGAAGAATTTTAGTCATTTAATAGGCAAAATAAGGGGGTTTTGTTTTGAGATTTTAACTTAAGGAGCAAAACTACAAGTAAACTATGGAGGTTCATTGATATGAATGTATTCTCCTTACCTTCTAGGACTTTGATTTAATGCACTAAAAATCTGACTTTAAAGTTGGTCTTTTTAGTAAAAATCTCTCCTTATCATAAAATCAAGTCTTACCAATTTCAGTAATTTCAGGAAATATTGGAATTTTCACTGAATAGAAAATTGAAATGTATGTCAAAAACTTATCAGAAAATTGATATGGCAATCAGGGTTTATTTCAATGCTAGTCTTATTTGTAATAAAATTCATAATAATTTTGTGTATTTTTCCTTCTACTGAGTCACTATTATTATGTGGAATAATATACCCTTGACTTCTTCAGTACAAAGCAGAGATTTTATTTTCTCTTTTAGAAGGCTCCTGTACTGTTTTTTTACTCAGGGGCCTATCAACCAGAGTAACTGCTAGAGATCATATTTTTTCTTTGCTATGGACTGCACAACCTTGACACTTAAGCAAAATTCCAGTCCTTTTTCTGTGATTTGTGCCAGTGCTCCCATTGAAGAGAACTTAGATCCTGCTGGAACAAAAGGAAAGACTGAATGGTTCTTTCCTAGCTTGCACTGCTCTCATACTGGTGTCGTTCAGAAAACATAAATGAAGCTACTCCTGATTTAGACAGGTATAAAACTATATTATATTACTATGGGTTAAAAAAAAAAAGGAAAAAAACAACCAACCAACCAAATGAAACAAAAAACCCAACGCAAAACTTGGTTGAACTTTATTCTTACAAGAAAAAAAAAAAAATAGGGATCATTAGTAAGCTTTTCAAAGATGAAAATCAGGGAAATAAAACCACTAGATTTTCTCCTGAAAATAACTGAACTTGTATTAAAAATGGCATCTTAAAACTTGAAACTTTGACTCTTCTCTTACTTTTTAATTCCTAAACGTACAAGTCAGGGTGGAAAATCTTGAAAAGGTTTTCTTTGTTGTTGTTGTCGTTGATATTAATTCTTACACTCCTTATTACACTGAGGAACTCTGTTTTACTAGACTGCAGAGATATAGAAAAACAACAAATCCAAGACAAAAAAAAAAAATTCAAGGAAAATAGAATATATTGACCATCTTTCACCTTTAAAGAAAAGGTATCAACTAGGACACTAGGCTACAATTTCAGATAAAAATGTACAGCTGGGGGGTTTTCCTATCTAAAAGGATTTTTAAACAAAAAACAAAACAAGAGTAGGAGTGAAAACTCAAAAGGCCCCTTCAGATAATTGCAGCCTGAGATGATCCTCTAGCAATGGCCATGTGTTTCTAAGGCTTGTGGGAAATTTACACATTCTGGGAACAAAAGATCAAAGTTCAACAGCTTAATGTCTATGTTGGCTACGAAAAACTAAAGAGAAGAAGCCAAGGTTTCTTTCTTGGCAAATATAAAGGCTTTACTTGTCCTTCTGCCTTTTCTGTTTCTTAGAATGTTAAATAATTTATAATAGTTCAATATCTTTGCTGGCACATACGAGTAACTTCTAATTTCTGCATCAAAACTTGACTGATGGAAATGTCAGTTGCTACCTTTTCTCAATTAAGAGGTATAAACTGCAATGTAGTTCAATTTATGTTGCTGTCAGGGCAAATGTTGCCTCCTGTTTCAAATGAAATCTGAATACTTTCTGCTAAAATTATAAGTCTTGTTATTATTTAAAAGGCTACTCAGTAGTCAAGGGATATATGAGGAGAATCTTGATCCCACCAATAACAACTGTAAAACCACTAGCACTTAAATGAATTCAGCATTTTACCTTAATTTGGGGGGGATTCTAAATGCTGAGAGTCATCTTCTCAAAAGTTCCATACAATTTCTACTAAATATAAATATAGATATGTATTTCACTAATATTCGATCTAAACATAAAAACGTTCCTTAAAAATAGCCATTGAATCTATTATTATATAAAGGACATTATTTATCTGACTGATATTACATGCAATTATGTGAAGACTTTCACCTAAGTATTATATGTGAAAAATGATTTAAATAAACTATGTTTTAGTGTAAAGGACATATAAATGTATAATAGTATTAATAGTATTTAAATTACCATTATTGTTTTAACAAAACTGCTACACCTCATAATTTTCTTTTTCTTTGTAATAGGTCCTAACTCAGAGTTGCTAAGACAACTCAATATTGTACATACACCTATATATTATGTCGTATCCTATATTAAAATTGATACTCAAATACTAAATCAATTGAGATGGTTTACCTAATATAAAAGATATTTCATTTTACGGTTTCTGGGAATGGGTGCAATTGAAAGTACAAATGACTAATTTTCTGAAACTATTATTTGCTCCAATAAAAAATTATTTAAAGGGTTAACAGGGTTTGATTTTTTTCACAAATGGCAGATGAGAGATAAACAGCTGATAAAGTAAACAGGATGCAGTATGACTGTAGTGTTTTGAGTATTGACACTAAGGATAGAAGGTGTTACATAATAAAGCACAGTCACAAATGATGTTTTCTTTCTTATAATGAGTGAAATCTGATAGAAATGCTAAAGGCAAATTATTCAGCCATAAATGTCATGCAGCCACTCAGTGAAGATTTTAATTTGGCCTTGATAATATCTTATTCATATTTACCTTTTACATTTTAAACTTAGGTCTTTGCTCTCCAATTTTGACATGATAATCATATTTCCCCTTGATACATTTGCTCTTGTTTCATTTATACACTTTCATGTCCTGCTCTAGGTACACAACATACATAATTTCTATGCCTAAGGAGCTGCAAGCAATGGTACATTTACTAACAAAATAATAAAAAAAGAATCCTGCATGCATCTGCAAAGTAAACGTTCACATTCTTTCCATTTGCCAAAAACAATGGGCACTAAATATGAGTCATATTTTACCCAGTGATTTATTTGTAGATGAGATTAAGGAAACTGCTGTTTTTTTCTAGGTTCCCTCTTCCTTGGTAAAACAACTCAGTCATTTTGTGGTCTTGGAGTCTGTACTTCCTCCTTGCCCTTTTGTGTTCTCCCTGTCTAACTGGCATGGTGAATTGCTAAATATGTTGCAAAGCAGTACCATCGTAATCTTCTGTTTAATCCCCTTCCTCCTTGGCAACAATTTAAGGAATTCACAAATAAATCACTGATTTTATTTCAATGACATAGCAGAGGCAAATACAAAGTGGACTCTGGGTCTCCTCTACCCTACAAAACCAAACCCAGGTCACCTTTGCACTTAATCCAGTTAAATTATTCCCATCATCACTTTCCCTGCTCCCCAAATTAATTACCACCAGCTGCTTGTGATAAGCATGCACATCCCCTCCCTCAGCTCTCACCAAGCGTGGTTCCAGCCACCCCTTGCCATCTGGGTGACACCTGGTACCCAGCACCCATCTCTCCTTTACCCAGAACAGCCCGGAATCCCGCCCTGCCTCTGGAAGATGCTAAGATAACATCCTCTTCCTCCTCTCACCCAGCCTCGTAGAGAACAGAAGAGTGATGGCACCATGATTGGCCACAGAGACACATGGAAGACAGGGAGGAGAAGGTGGGGAAGAGGGGAACTGGGGACATGGTGGGAAGGGAGGGGAGGGAGGAAGATCCACTCATACAGATGAAACTTCATGCAGGCCTGGCCTCCGACCTGTCCCTTCCACAGAGCGATGGGGAGGGGGGGCGATGGGGCGAGCTGAAATGGCCCCTTACCTTCACTGCAGTCCTTCCCTCGGAAGCCCGTTTGGGAGCAGTCGCAGACGGCCTGGTCGTTGAGCACCGAGCAGACGCCCCCGTTGAGGCAGACGTCGTCCCTGGCGCACAGCCGGCTCTGCTCATCGTCCAGCCGCACCTCCTGGCTCTCCACCGGCGATGCCTGCGTGTAGTTCACCCGCACGTCTGTTATCCAGCCCTTGAAGGGCTCCCGGTCCTTGACGGAGGAGAGCGTCAGCTTCAGTGTCGCCGACCGCAGCTCCGGCGGGAGCCCTCCTAGGAAGAGCCCACTGAAGACAGTCATGTCCCGCCGTTTGGACTTCACCTCCACCCACTTGGCCTCGGCTCGGTCAATGATCAACGTCGTGTTCTTGAAGTGGCGGCGGATGACAACGGCGTGCCAGAGGTTGTCGTTGACCGCTGTGTCCGAGAGCAGGGTGGCAGGCTCGGCACAGAAGATGGAGAAGCTGAGCTGTAGCCGCCCTCCTTGTGTGAGGATGAGCTCCAGGAAGTCACAGAAACCCTCGTCATCAAAGTAGAGCACCAGCCCACTGGAGCTGCGCGTCTTCATGTTGAAGCTCATTTCGCTCTCGCAGCAGGCGTTCCACTTGGGGAAGCGGGTCCACTGGCCCTCCGCACCCGGGAACTCCAGCCCGCTGCCCAGCTCGGCCCAGCAGCCCAGCAGTAGGGCCAGCCAGAGCAGCAGGCAGCCCCCGCGCCGCACCAGCACCGCCCCCATCCTGCGCGGCCTGGGGCGGGCGAGCGGGGCGGCAGGGCTGGCGGGGGGCGGCACCGGGGCCCCGGCGGCAGACAGGGTAAAATCTTGCCGGGCGCCGGCCGCGCTGGAAGCTTTGGGCACGCTCACCCCCGCCCCGGGTGCGGGGGTCACTGTGGGAGACTCCCCGGGGCGGGGGGCTGCAGCTGCCCCAGGGGATGCGGTTGGGCACAAGATGGTGCCAAGGGCCACCGGAGGGGACCCGCAGTGGGGGTAAGGCGCCGTTGGATCTCTTCACTGGCCGGCCACGCTCCGCAAAAGGCGTCCAGGGGTGGGTGAGTCAGCAGAAATTTTCCCCAAAGCCAACATTACCAAACCGGGAAAAAACCCAAGATCAGCGGCAAAACTCTCCTCCAAGTGGATCCACCAGCTCAGCAAGGCTGTAGCAATATCCTGGCACATGCGCACCTCTTTTTACATCCTCTCCACCTGCTGTAGTTTCCCAGGAAGCCAATTACTGATCTTAACAGTGCCTCCTTAGGATGGATCCTCTTGTCATATCACAGCCTGTCTGCCATGGTGCTAGAGCAGTGTCAGCAGACGACAGGACTCATCGCTCGTGGTTGCTTGAGCTGCCTCAATCCCAACGGGGTTGAAACCCAGAAGCTGTCAAACAGCCGAGTGGCCACTTGACGTGCAAAGCCTGGCAGCTCCTCTTCTCTTTGCTTGAAAAAGGCCAAGGCTAAGATCCAGGGGGGTGATTTTCCTCTATTGTTTTTTTTCTAATCTGCAAGGAATTGAAACAGAATAATAAGAAATGACAACTAAAAACATGTTGAATTACAAAGTTGATCAATAGTGAAGATTAGTGATTTTTTTTTTTCATTTCGACTGGTGTTGGAAATTAGGAAAATGCTGCTGTAATTTTGGAGTTACTGAGAAATTGTAATGGGTTGCAGTGCTAAACACAAATCTTAACATATATGTTTATACCAGAGTACATTTTTATGGCATAATCTAAACATAAACTACTTACCTTTCAAAAACTTTCAAATATTTCATTAGATCATTTTATTTACAAGAACATTTAACATTTATTGTTACAAGAACAATGTTAAACAGAAAATATGGTGCTTATTCTGCGATTTATTTTAATGTATTTGTGAAAACATGTGAAGCTACTGTGTCCTAGTCATACAGACGATGCTACCAAGCCCAGTTCTGGTTGTTTCTAATACAGGTCAAAAAAATAAAGTGGCCTGAGCTCCCAGCATGAACTGACAAGCTTCACCATGCATGGCACACCTACTGGTTTATTTTTCCTGGGGTAAGGAAAAATTACAATAGTTTCTTAGAAGAGTTTTTGAAAATTTCAAACCACTTTTTTTTTTCTCTGCCACCTGGTTTCTTCTGGAGCTGCTATTTTCTGCTGTGGCAGGGAAAATCCAATTCAAGCCAGCTCTGATGTTGACATTATTCACAATGCAGATCAGCGAATCCCAGGTGCTAGTCCTCTGAAACGGGTTGCAGTATTTTATGTATATTTACTCAGCTGCCGTTATTTAAGAGAACAAGGAGAGAAAAACTCTTCTGTTTTCAAAATTATGTATATGCCACAGTTCACCCTCATCTTCTGAAGAGGTCTCTACATCCAAAACGTTTCAGCAGAGAGGCTGTTTTTCTCCCCAGAGCTGCTGTATCTTTTCTGAAAGCTGTGTATTAGCAGACCTCTCCTGATGGAGGAGAGGATCTCCAACACCTCTCTCACTCATCGGTTCCTCTTCCCCTCCCTTACATTTCTTTGCCAGCAGCACTTAGGCAGACATAATAGCATGGCCAGAGCTGCTGCCAAGCCCTCTTCTGGGCTGGGGTGTGTGTGTGCTTGTGCATGCGTGTGTGGGGAGAGGGGGCAGAGATGACCCTGCCAGGCAGAAACGTTTTAAAAACAGGCACACACCTCAGCTGCCTGCACCTGACACGTTCAGAGCTGCTAAGTCACCTCCTACTCTCTCTATATTTAATTTCATTCCACTAAATGTCAACACGATTATTTTTATTATTTGCCACACGTGAGGTGGGCAGGAGCAGCAAAAGGCAGGAGAGGAAAACCCCCAAACTTCGCGGGCAGAGGCCGGGCAGCAGGCAGACCCCAGGCTTCCTCTAGGCTCTCCCTGCCCCCGGCAGGAGCCACCTCTGGCAACGCCGCTACCAGCCGAGGGATTTTCCGGCAGCTCCCGGGAGGGCCCGCGGCGGGAGCCCCCGCAACCCCGCTCTCCAAGGGGCCTTCCCGGGCTCGGCGCCGGCCGCGGGCTGGGGCGCCGCCGGCTTGCGGCACCGCACCGAGCGGCCGCTCCTGCTTCNCGGCTGCGGGAGGAGCGGCGCGAAGGAAGGGAAGAGGGTTGCGGGAGCGGGAGGGTGCCAGGAGCCCGTGGTGTCTACCAGGGGTGGGGAGGAGGGTGGCAAGGACGCGGTGTGAGTGTGCGTGTGAGTGTGTGCGCTGCCGCCGTGCGTGCCAGAGCGATCCCTACAGGTGTCCGCGGAGAGCCGCCGCGCGGGGATCCCACCTCGCCAGCATCCCTGCCCGCTGCCTGCCGCTGGCTGCAGCGCCCGCCTGCCCCCTCACTCACACACACACACAGCAGCAGCGGCGGCGGCAAGAGGGGGAAGAAGAGAAAGGGAAAAGAATGAGAAAGAAAAAAAAAAAAAAAAAAAAAAAAAAAAAAAAAAAAAAAAAAAAAAAAAAAAAAAAAAAAAAAAAAGGAAATACAAAAAGACAGAGATATGGAAAGACCGTAAAGAAAGGAGAAAGACCCAAGGAAAAAAATAGCCCAACAAACAATTGCTTATTTATTACTGCTGGTATAATTCACACATTGCCAATAAACAGCACAGTCTTGTCTAGTTATTTCCAGAGCAGAGGGACACTTTCATTCTCGGAAGAGGACAATTTATTAACATATATCTATGTATCTATCTATCTCAAACGGCTCTTAAGTACCAGGCATCCCTCCCAGCAATGTATCCATGAACACACACATCTGTAGCGAGAAATATGCACAAACCAATATAAATGTAGCGATTGCATTCAGCGCCTCGTCAGTGAATTCGTATGCTTCCCCCACCCCTTTACAACCATTTTTTATTCTTCAAAAATTATGATTTAGTCACAGGTGCCCCGATTGAGCCTTTTCAAATTAGAAAAAGAGAGAGAGAGAGACACCCATAGGTCAATAAATCCTTAATAAATGCCAGGTCGGTTGGCATGCACAATCCTTGGCAGAATCCTTATTGTATGAAATACAGAGCATTGTCTCTGGGTGCGGGGAAGACCAGAGTTCACAAATTACCGGATGAAATAAAAGGATCTGAAAAACAACCTTGCTGCAGCCAAAGGGAGAAGCGCTCTAATTCAAAAGCAGACTTAGCAGCATCATTAATCTTTTCCTTTCATTTCTACGTAATTTCTAGAATCAAAATCTTTCCAAAGCGGCTGGAATGATCGATTTTGCTCCCATTCCAGCCTGCAGATGTCTTTTTTTAATATGCTTATGATATAATTTTTACCCCTTCAAAAATGCACACCATCAGCAGGAACCTGAACAGTTTCAAACACATATCGAAGAAGCCGAGTGCCCTCTTTCTTCTGGCACACAATAGAAAATGTCCCAAATTATCAATGCACTTCCCGCACGAGCCCCTCGTCTCTTTCAGACCGATAAATAACAATAATACTGCGATATCCCATCGCTGCCCCGGCTTCGCGTTTCACCACGGCAGCTCACGCCAGGGAGAACATGCAGCAGATTGATTTTATCGCTCAAGTCTCGCAGACCCCGCTCTCCCCTCCTCCTCCCCGCGCCTTGGCAAGGGGCAATAAATCACCGCATCCAACCTTTAACTTACACCTCCGCTCCACCATCTCCTCTCCTCGCCATCCACCTCTCCACAACGCCGCACGCAAACCCACCAGCCTCTCGCGCCGCCACCTCCGCCGCGGCGGAGCGGGGCTGGTCCTCCGCGGCGCCGCTCCGCCCGCGCTGCGGGCGCGCCTTACCTGCGCTGGGGCTGGGG
>VWYO01016358.1:171705-237937 GCA_013400275.1 Rhadina sibilatrix | reverse complement strand
GGCGCCGTGCGCGCTGCCGAACCCGCCCCGCCCGGCCCGCCCGGCCCGCCCGGGTCGGCACCGGCACCGGCACCGGCACCGGGACCGACCGCGCGGGAGAGGCTGGGCCGGGCGGGACCGGGGAGAACCGGGGCGAACTGGGGCCGGGGCGGGGGGCGCGCACGCTGCTGCTGTCAGACGGCTGGGGAGAGTCGGCGGGGTCGAATGGGCAGAGGGACAGGTGGTGCAACCCGCCGAGGGCCCAGAGGGAGCTGCCGGCTTCCCGGGCAAAGCTCTTCTTTCCTTGCATAGGGTTTGGGGGATTCTTTGGTTGGTAATTTATTTTAGTTTGGAGAGGGTTGGTTGGTTCGTTTTTTTGGTTTTTTTTTTTTTTTTTTTTTTTTTTTTTTTTTTTTTTTTTTTTTTTTTTTTTTTTTTTTTTTTTTTTTTTTTTTTTTTTTTNGTTTTTTTTTGTTTTTTTTTGGTTTTTTTTTGTTTTGTTTTTGTTTGGTTTTTTTTTTTTTTTTTTTTGGTTTTTTTTTGTTTGTTTTTTGTTTGGTTTGTTTTTTGGGATTTTTTTGGGGTTTTTTGGGTTTTTTTTTTGTTTGTTGGTGGTGTGGGTGTTTTGGTGGTACTGCTACTACTACTAATAATCGTCATCATCATCATCATCTTTATTATCATTATCATTATGTCATTTTTTTTTTTTTTTTTATGCCCTGGAACTGAGGTTTGCTGAATTCTTCACAGCCTGTGGGAAAATGGAGGTATAATCTCATGAGCAGAGCACACCCAAGGACCATGTCTACCAGAACCACAGGAGAAATGCTTGGGAAAACCATTTTCCAGTGTCAAAAATGCCTGACTTTGTGTTGCCTCCAAATGGTGGTGAACTGTTAGAGAAATTCCAGGCTTCTCAGGATTGTTTGGTTTAGTGGCATGGGACACGTTTGGCTGTGCCAAACCTTTTCTCCATCAGTTGGCCTTCTAACTTAGTACCTGTGGCCTACAGAAAGGTGATGAATTGGTTGTAAGGGATTTGCATGAAACCTAAGCCAAGGTCCTGGCAACTTTTGAACACACAGAGTGATGTTTGTCACACCAAGGGTCAGAAGAGCACCCCACTACGGGGCATGGCACAGTTTTTTGAGAATAGTCTGCGCAATTATATTTTTTTCATATCTGGGATGTGAACGTAGCGACTTAGTTTTGAACTGAAACTTCAGAAATGAGCGTAAATAAAAAGCCTTTTTCCCATTTCAGTCCCAGAGGAGTTAGCTTTATGATTTATTTCTTTTCTTAATGAAATGGATTTCCTCACAGATGACAAGTTTGATGAGGTAACCAAGCAACACGTTAAGTAATGAGAAGAAAAGCTTCCTAGATACGCAGTGTATCTTCAGTGCTTACAGCATAATCAGACATCCCTTTTATTCAGCCAACTGATATCCACATCCAGTTAATTTCAAACAGAGTGAGGATTTCTCTTGACAATTCTAGTAACTTGACCCCTTCAAGCAGAGCAAGGAACAAATATCTCTTCTGCTATGAAAAGCAGATAAATTGTGGGCTGCAACATGATAAGTAATACACATTTTTAAAGAAGCAAAGTTGTAACTTGATAGTAGTATTAAGTGTATGTATATATATGCATATATATACATATATGTATATATACACACATACACATATATACAAAATATTTTTTTTTAACTGTGGTTTTATTTTTATTAGTCTCACAGTGAGCACAAGTTGAAATGTCTTATGCTCTTAGATGGGGAATGTTAAAGCCCAAGGCCAATCCACTCTCGCTGTGCTGGCATGGTGGAGGTCCTAGCACAGGTGGAGGATTTTTCCACCTTTAAAGTGAAGGCTATCTCACTTATTCCAGCAGTAGCCAGAGGATGCTCATGTTTCTCTAGGAAGAAGCCTGCCACAGTGAGAGGAGGGCTGGCAAGAGCCTATGTGGAAATAAAACAACAAGATATTAAGTGAGCCAGGAGGATACAGGAAGATTTAAGGGAATTACAATTTCCTTAATTTAATGGTGCTTTTTTTTTTTGTTGAGTTTTAGAGAAATATATTACTTTTGTCATTTTCAGCAATTGTGCAGCATATGGTGTCATAGTTGGTTCATTTTGAAAGAGCACAGAAAAAAAAAAAAAAAAGAAAAAGAAATGTGATTTCCATACCATCTCTGTAGGTTTTTCAGCTTGACAAATATATATCTTGTAAGAAGCACATGGCCTTACAGAAACCTGACTGTTTTCTGCATAAATTAACGTTCTGTGTTATACCAAAATATTTATAGATTTGGAAAACTAAAGAGATAAAAGCAGCAACAATCTTCTTGAAAACAAACCAATCATATTTTCTGTCAGGGAGAACACAGTACATTATCCGACTTGCAAGTTCGAGACCTTTTGGAGGGATGTATATTGTCAGAACAAAGTGCCTTTGAAGTACATATGTGAAATTGTCCAACAGTTGTAATTTTAAATAAGAGATCTTTTGGCAAGCTGCAGTGAGTGCTGGAGCTGTCTCTGAGGCATGAACATGCAATTGCCATGGCTGTCAGAGCTAATAAGAAAGGAAGGAAACAGTCGAGGCGCCGCAGAAGAAATAAGAATGATTCTGCTGAGAAATAAAACACAAAAAACCAACAACAACAACAAAACCCCACAAAACCAGCAAAACCCACAATTAAAATCAAACTAAAGGTGCTTTCAGAGAACATTGACTATCTGGACAGGCATGAGAAGGATATGAAAAGGGAGAAAGTTATTTCTGAGACTGAAAACAGCAGGAATTGTTTTAAAGAAGGGAGAAACCCTGCTTCTTTGCTGAAGTGGTCCAGGATAATGCTCGGGAATGGTGGGATTTTGGGGGCACAGCAAATCTCTGTTCTGGTTATAATCATGCAACATATGCCTGACATATTTTCCTGTTTTGAAACTATCCTCAGTAATCCCAAAAAACCAACACAAATCTTTAAGAGCTTCAGACCCACTAGAAATTTGACCTTTGCATGTGTGAATAAAAGCGTTTTTTGGAGGACAGTAACATTTTTTTTTTTTAACAATTCAGTAACATCTTTTAAACTTGGTCCAGAAGGAGGAACACATGGGACAAGGTGGATGTGCAGCATAACTGAGGGAGTTGTATGCAGTTGTCTGTATCTGCATACAGGCAGTGATGTTTAAAGAGATGTGGAGGAAAAAAGGAACAATTTCTGCCTGTTAACTGTCATATTGCTCAGCTGTGGATGAATCCAGTATGGGCAAATCTAAAATAAGAAAAAATTAGAAGATACCTGCCTTGGAAAGAGTCAGTGTGTTACATAGGTCCTTGTTTGCTCAATTCAAACTAATTAAATAAAATTTTGAAGCACTTTAAACACTTTATTTTTGAAATAAAAGAGAGAACCAAATCTGTAAAGTTCAACAAAATTAATTGCAGCAAATAATGAAATACAGTACTGGAGGTATTTGACTGAGACACGTTTGAAATCAGAAAATGGAACAGAGAGACAACTCTCTGGATGTGATAGTTTCTCTAGATAATGAGGTTTTGAAGCTAGCTTATACCTAACTTTGGAGGATTAAGTTGTTAAAAACTTGCCTAATACCAATTCTGAATGGATAAATAATAAGGTACAGGAACATACTTAGGAGGATTTAAAATATTTATTGACCTTATACTCACTACTGGAATTTAATCATATTTCCCGGTCTTCTGCTATTGCAGAAGGTATCAGCTGTATTTAGTGATGTAATGTTCTAGTCATGAAGAGGAGATTGGAAACTTATGCAGTTATAGGTGGCTTTGTGGGTCCAAAAGTAGTTTTATCCAAGGAAAGCAAATATAATAAGAAAATGCATACACATATCTGAGGATCAGAAGGTATTTATGGACTCTTGGTCAATAAAAAATATCAGCTGACCACAAGCCATTTCAAGACTTACATTTCTCTGTGGAAATAACTGCTTTCTTGTATTTTCCGTAATAGTGACAACTTAACATGAAACATGTTCAAGAAAATCAGTAGTAATCCAAATTTGATCCCCAAGATGAAAATCTTGGGATAATTCAGGGATTAATTTGGGTGCCCTTTTTTTTTTTTTTTTTTTTTTTTTTTTTTTTTTTTTTTCCCCTTAACTTTGGAGTTTCATTGCAGGAAATTACTTACACCACTAAGAAAAACAGACCAGTTTAATAGTTCAAAGCATAAAAATGGTATTTGCACATATATGAAACATGTATGACTTTGAATTAAATTTCTGTTACTGATCCAGAATTGCATATCCAACCTGTGGTGTTTGTTTGTTTGTTTTGTTTGTTTTGTTTGTTTTGTTTTTTAATTAAATGAGAAATTTGATGAGTGTGAAGATATATTCCTAGAACATAATGATCATAAATTGTAGTGTGAAGAATGCAGGAGCTACCAAAACCTCAATTTTCCTTAAAAGGCATTTGAAAAGACATCATTAATGGCAAAACCCTATAGTTTGCTGGCTCTAACTCTCAGCACTGAAGGTGCAGTACACTTTCCCACACAAGGCTTGGCTGATGGGCAGAGCATTACTTGCCAGGAGAAATCTGTAATGAAATACCCCATATTAAGTCTTCTGAGCTATACAAAAACTCATTTATCAGCCAGCCCTCTTAATGAATCTTCAGTAGCCTTCAGAGTGAATATGGTATGACACAGGTAGCAATGGTTTTCTCACTGAAGCTCCATGAAGAAAAAGTGATGCAAAATGTTCTCCTCAATATATATATTCAAATTTGACAAATGGTACTGATTAGCTGGACAAAGCATGGTAAAACAGAGAACTGATAAATCAAGTGGCTTCCGATGAACATTTGGTTTAATAATAATTCTTAACAAGAAGGTGATTGCCTTTTTCTTTATAGAAGAGTTTGTAAGAGTTTGTTTGATATGGACATCACTACTGTGATTTTTAAAAAATGTATACTTCATATTAATAAATTTATTGATTTCAAAAGAAGCCTCCATGTTTACTCTCAAAAAAGTGGCCATTTTCTGTGAATCTCTATGCAGTAATATGGCATAACATATAAAAAAATATTTATGCAAGCAACAGATACATCTCAAACCAGACTTGTAGATTTCCATTTAAAAATAATACACACAAACACTGCAAATAATGCCTTTGACTGCAAAAATCTAATGAAATAATGAATTTAGGAAACATAAGTCTTCTTTAGTTCAAATATCTGCTTTTTGATGCTTTTTAAATCATGAAAAATCAGGAAAGTACAGGCAATCTTTGCAGTTCTTAATCAGGAAAGTACAGGCAATCTTAGATAAGAAGAATTTAGGAGAACAGCAAACTGTTGCATGTTGCCATTGAGTGAACAACAGTCACCAAAGGAACTTGGAAGCTCATTTCATCCCAGAACTGTCTGTGAAATCATTTCCTTGAAAGAAATGTGTAAGAGATCCCACCACAGGCAGATGTGGGATGAATATTTTGCAGCAGTCCTCAAGAGAGCAAACCCTAAAATATTTTGCTTCATATTTCTTTCAAAGTTCTTAATATTCTTATTATTTAACAGACTTTTATAAATGCTGGTCATAAAATTTCCCATAATTCTTTTTAAAAATCCCACTAAACTCATACTCCTAAGTAATTTGTGTAATTTATATGGAATTTATGTGAATGTCATTTGTGTGTAATTTGTATAAATTTCCATGAAACCCATTCATCATCATCATCAGTCTCCATGTTCCTCATTCACTTTCCTGGGATCACAGAGCTGCCTGGGTACATCAGTGTGTTCAGGACCCCCAAGTTTTAGGAGAGTTTCTGGGTAGTCTCTGTAGTGTGGGCTCCAAGTGAAAACAAAACTCCTTTCCAAAGCCCCCCAAAATTTAAAAAACAATGAATAACAAGGCCGGCAGAACAACATGATGTTCTAGTGTCATTTATCAGCGTGCCCAAATCATAGCTGTAATATGTAAATGAGAAGAAGCAATCAAAGAAATTTCATCTTGCCACAGCTGCAGGGTTGGGGTTTAGCTGGGAACTTCCCTCGAAGGTGCTGAATCCCCTCAGCTCCCACTCTCTGCTAAGTGGGCGTAGGGTACTGGGAGAAACTTGTCCCATTTTGAATCAAGCTCTTTGAGAACTTCCAGAAAATCTCTGATTATAATAATTTGTTTTATAATGTGTCACTCTACACTTACAAAAAATGAGTATACTTGCTGTAATTCAAGTATTCTACAAATACTTAGCTGTACTAAAAGTGTGCCAAGTATACTAAAAATATATTACTTTCCACAAGGATATAATTTCCTAGTAATCAGAAGATATACTCTGATTCAGAAATTGCTGTAATTTTTAATGTTGGTGAGAATTCCTAAGGCATCAAAGCAGAGGGATATTTGTGGTGTGAAGCTGCAGATAGGTAGTTGAGATCATCAGTGTTTAGACCATAAATGATGCACCTGCTGGAGGGACTCACTGAGGGAATACTGCAGTGTGCCAGATTGATGGCATTTTAACACTTCAGGCCAGCTCTATTGTTGGGCTGCTGAGTTCAAAGAAACCTTTCACTAGGGGAAGTGAGAGTTGCCCTTTCCAGGAATTGTAGTATTAATTGCTATTAGTTTAAAAGCTTGATTCGATTTATTTTTATTTAGTCCCCACAATGTGTCTTGAGAATCTTCAGTGTTGTCTTCTCATCTTACTAGTTCAGGAGTTTGTAACGTGTTGCAGAATTACTAGAGGAGGAAAACAGGAAAGGAAATTTAAATGAAAGACAGATTAGAAGGCAGAGGAGGAGACAGGTGGGGGATGAAAGTTACTGTACATGAAGTGCTTAAAAAAAAAAAAAAAAAAAAGAGCAACCAAAAATACAAAAGCAAGAATTGTGGTAAATGAAGAGAGAACAAAAATAAGAAACACCTAATGTAAAATACCAAAATTTGAGTACTCAAGGTTTGTGGTGGAGACAGAAGCAAACTCTATCCAAAACCAGAACAAGTTGTGTTTAATGGTGTTAGGATCATGCCAAGGTCAGGAATGTTGTGAGAGTAGATCTGAGGTATTGGGAGAACTCTCTGTGGCTTCTGTGCCTGTCTGACACACATGATCTGTGTCACAGCAGGATTTTTCAGGACTGATCTTATGGAGCTTCCAGGGCAAATTTGACTTTCTTGTGGTTGTGTAAGAATGGAAAAGTCACAAAATATTGTTTCCCTCTGCTCAGCACCAAATCTACCCACTTTAAAATTAAAAAATAAAAAAAAAAATAAAAAACCAAAACAAAAACAAAACACGAACAAACAAACAAACAAACAATCCTCCAGAAGGGCAGCCTATACTTTCAACCCAGGAAACTACTTTTTCTACGCAAAATAAATTTATTCAATTTACTTTGTAGTATCTGGAAGGTTTGTGTCTCTGTCTAAGAAATGCTTGTCTGATGTCAGAGCGTGTTTTGCATTTGTGTTTTTAAAACTGCCAAATTACTGTTTGCTTTGTGAAATTTCCCTGTTATTGTTTCAACTTTTTGCCCTCCTCTGGCATGTTCAATACATAGTTACTTTTTTACTCTTGTTCTTTCTCATGGTTCTCTCCAACCATTTTGCGACTGCAGCTTCTGCTGACTACTGCTTTTGATTTAGCTGTACATTTATGCAAAAAAAATACCATAGCTACAAAACCAGTAGAAAAAACAGAGATTTCACAGAGACTTACATAGTGACAGGAGAAAAGGTCAAGATACTGCATATTTTTAACTGACTCAAGTTCTCTCTCATGTATTTGGTAAACTTTTTTTGCTGGACGCATTGCAAGACAAATTTTTTTTATTCTGTAGCCAGGTAACTCCATACTAATCAACCCAAAACAATCTGAAGATGGTTTTAAAGATCCAAATTGAACTGTAAGTACTATTTAATACTTGTTCCCTACTAGTAATTCTTCATTTTCATGGATTTAGTGTGCTGTTTCAATGATGTGTATTCATGTTTTCTTCAAATTCTATTATATTGCATTCTTTATACATCCTCTCACCAACAAAATTCTCTGGCTGTAGTGACTACTGGAAAGACGTCCTCATCTTCAAGTGTTTGTGCTTATCTCAAGTTATTTCAACCCACATAGAAGGACTTAATATGACAAATGATGAAAAGATGAAGTAATACAAATATTGCACCTTTATTTTTGAGATGTAGGTACAGGCTGAATCATGTTCAATTATGGCTGAAGCAAATTGGAAGATATAAATTGCTCCCCAACCATCGTACAAAAGATAATATCTAGCTTTAGATCTTTATTTATCAGCTAAGCTTATATCAATGTCTCCAAGTAGATGGATCATCAGTATTTGACAATTCCAAAGTACTGCTGAGTGAGAAAAAGTAGTTCTGGCCCTGCAGACAGTGATATTTCCATGGTTATGTTGGTATAGACAAGGGACCTGGACTGGAGTACCTCAAGGCTTTGATCCTATAATTTAGCAAATGCAGGACTCCAGCAGGGCTTCCCTCTGGTTCTGAGAGCTTATATTGATTCTTAGATATTCAATGACTTAATGCTACAGGCAGAGAAACACACACATTTTCCTGATGTTTGCAGGTTTCCGGATGTTAAAATTATGCAAATTGAGCACAGTTTGCCCAAAAAGCAAATTAGCATTGTGCACCTGTAGCAAGCATAATATGTGTATCCCCATGAAAGTATGAACATTCAGCACATTTTTACCTCATTAGCACTCCAGGGGTAGCAGTGACTTAATGCTTTGCTGTAGCAAGCTCTGTAGCTGTTACCCACAGACATTTTACAGTTGTCCATAAAACACGTTCAGCAAAAACAAACATAAATTTTATGAAAAGTATTGAGAAGCCAGGGTAATGGTTCTTTTACTGAGTGAATGACTCCGCTCAGGTATAAAACTTTTGGCATCCTAATTCTGGGAGGCATTAAAAGAAATGCCACTCCCAGAACAGGCCTGCCTGGCTTTTCAACACTTCAAATTTGGAAGCAGATCTCTCCTATCCGAGATGCAGAATCATAGAGCACCTGTTCAGATCACATGAAGCTGCCTTTTGGAAAGGAGGACAGGGATGAAAAAGGCCTGGGAAGAATATGATCCAAACCCCTCAGAAATGGACTTCACTGTGACATGGTGCAGAATGATGGAAGGGAATGTAAAACCCCACCTGGTTTTGGGGTTCTCTTTGTTTACAACTGATTTGTTGTTGAACTAAGTGTTGGACAAGTCTCCACAAAGAGTTAATCCCCGATATGAGGAATAAAAACTGTGGGGTTATCCAATTTTTTCTCATATGGTTGGATCAAACAAGACTGAAAATTTTGCAGTTCCCAGTTAGACTTTTGAAAAGTCTTCTTTTGAAATCTTTTAATTGTCCTTCAAGTGTCTTATTATATGAGTAATAATCCTTCAAGATAGCTTAGTTTTTGTTTCCTGTTAATCACTAAAAATGTTCACTTTTTTATTGAGAATGCCTTTTTTGTTCCCTGAGTTCTTCTCCTGCTGTTCTTGTCTAGCTTTATTTTTGTTTCATTCATGTTTATTTAAAGAATTTTACACTTCTAATGAGTTATTTTATATGGTAAATTTATACAATATGCTGTGCTGAACATTTGTCTCAGTCCCCAAGTGTCCATGCAAATGGGATAGATACTTCTGAGTGACATCAGAACATTTCATTCTTTCGAATATACACAAAAATATTGTTAAACATTTCAAAATTCAGATATAGATACAAAATATAACCACATTATGCACATCAACTGAGTGTGGCATGAAGCTGCATCAGCATTTTCCTCCTTTACTTTTGAAGAGTTAATTAAATGACAAACCTCAGAAGAGTTATTGACACAAAGCTGCAGGTACATTCTCAACCCCCTACTCAGAAAAGCCATCAGGTTTTGAGGGGCTGGACAGAGGATTTAGTGGAGTGCAATACCAGGAAATAACATAATACCAATATTATGATGCTCTATGACCTCATCCAAGATGCTTGCTGAAGTATTTTTGTCAAAGAATATTGTCACATTTCAGGACAGGTTCAGGACTAGGAGAGGAGAATCAATGACAATGCAGAGACACTACAAGGTTTCTTATTAAAACTGAGAAGACCAAGGCTTCCTGTATGAAGAAAAGTCACATGAACAAGTACTTCAACACACAAACAAGCAACGAGCAACAGAACACCTCTGCCAATGAACCTCAAACCTGCAGAATAGTCAAAAAGATAATAGATCAGAAGCTCATGTTTCTTATGTACGATGAGAAAGGTGCTCTGTGAAACTGAAAAGAAGCTGATTCAAATCTGTGTTGGAAAATTCTCTTTCACACAGAATATTACTGAAATATGAAACACATTTGTACAGGTTACTACTGAGGTCAAAGACTAAGCAAAATCCCACAAAGATTAGACTTCCTGAAATGCTCATTATGATTATTGCCAACACATTTCTGAGGATTGGTAATTTCAAGATCCAGCATTATATTCTTAGGAATTTTATTGGGATGTCATAGTTTTAGTATGCAATCCTTCTGTCTTCCTTTGATGCATCTCAACCTGACCATTGTGAGAGGTAGCCTGCCAAATTAAAAGAACCTTAATTCTCTTCCAGTAGGGAGCTCAGAAAGACCTTTTCCACACAAGACTAGATGTGAGAGTGACTCTTCTTTCTTCCACGGGTTTTGTTCCATTCCAGTGTAGTTTTGCTGCTGCACAGTTTTGTAGCCAGAGGTACATCTGTTCTGCCCATGCCACGGTTAGCCAGCTGTGTGCCAGCTGTTAGAATAGCACTATGTGTGAGTCAATGAGCATTGCTGGGGATTTTTTTTTTCTTGATAAGTGTTCCAATGGCTCTTAATCAGCAGCAGATTGTCCTCAGAGTGATGTATGACATCGTTCTCTGTGCTTTCTCCTCCTTGTGTGGCTGTAGTGCAGCCCTTATGCAGGGACCTTCAGGGACCTGCTCAGTAACTAAGTGTAGCCTACTTTAAATTTATAAAGTGTCCACAAGCAGATGTTGATTTGAACATCTTATATTTATTATTTTACTTGTCCAATCAGGTGTCTGCAAAGAGTATAGCATCCTCATTACTTGCCATTTTTTTCGAGCTGATGGGATTTTTATCTCTCAATCTGATCACATGAATATTTTCACAAAAATATTTGGTGCTACTGTTCAACAGGTGAAAGGTGTGAGCATCAATAAGACTTATTCAGCAATGATGTTTCAAAAGGATACATTCATAGTTCCCAATATTGTCTGTAGTATTTATCCTGCTCAACTCATAGCAGACAACTGATTTAGGGATTTGGGGAAAAGACTTCTGATGTGGCATATTTTTTACTTACATAATTAGGAACAGGCAGTTACTGTTTGCAGTAACAGAGCTTAAAGATTATTAGTACATCCATTCTCCCTTCTTTGCATTTGAAAGAATTTATCACTCATTAGTACATTGTCAAAGACAGGATTATGTCTTGGTCCTATGTGCACTCACAGGGAAATCCCTGCCAACTCTCTTAGTCGCTGCCAGGAAGCCAGTGAATAGAAAATAATTTGGGTTTTTTAGGAGTATAGAAAAATAACAGGGGTTTTCTTCAAAAGCAGAGTCCTTAATCATAGGAGCTGAAGTTATGAACCTGGGCAGTACAAGGCCTGTGCACACCTGCCAATGCTGTGGTTGGGGAGCCTCATTGTCCCTCCTGAGAGCCATGAATTTTTTCCATGGTCTCTTTACTGTGACCTCATATAGTTCAAGTTGAGTAGTTAATATAAATAACTTCTACTGGAGTTTAGATATTGAACCTCTGTTAGCACAGGATGTACTGACAGCATCCTCAAGTGAGTGTGAACCAAAGGTCTCAAAGCTGTTTCAGGGGCATTTCCATTGCTTTACAGTAGTCAGTGAACACATGACAGGTTCCCTTGAAATTTTTTTCAATATTGGGTTTATTTTCCTCCTCCTTTCATTTTCCTCACAAAATTATTCTCAATACGTTGCCATCACTAAGGCATATAACAATTTAATAGTACAGCACCAGTAACAAGGTAAATCAGTCTAACAAAAATTCCTGATGACTTAAATTATACAACACAGAGTCCCCATGGAATGTAAGTGAAGCTGTGTCAAGGAATTTTCTCTTGCATAAACACTGACATTTTCCCCCATTTACCTGATGTAATGCTATGTTACAGAGTAAATCTCACATTATGTGATGGTTGTGGAGTGAGCACAAATGCCCATTTGTAGGAGAGGAAAATATTCTCGATTGGCATGTTTTGTTGAAATAGGTGAGAAAAACTTAAAAGCCAGAATTAGTAGCAGGACTTTAGGACAATTACTTTGCATGATGCATAGGTTAATGACAGTTACATGGTCACTTCCTTGCACATCACATTGAATTTTTACCCTTTTTTTTTTTTTTTTTTTTTTTTTTTTTTTTTTTTTTTTTTTTTGGTCTGGAAACATAATTAGTCTGTGATGGATGGGAGGCTAAATTCAGTACTTGGGGTCAAGCCACACCTTATAATGGAATAGACTGCAGAGACTTTCTGCATTTTGAAACATTAATTTCCATCCAGTCTATATCATATCTTTCTAGCCTTCCAAGCCATGTAAACTTAGAAAGCCATGAGAACTGATACTACTCCTGGATTCTTCTCATCTCCTGCCCCCTTCACCCACCTGTTTTGGCACTGAGTGCTGTGACGTAATCCAGGATAGAAACAATGTCCCTTCTACTTTTTATTAAATAACACTTTCTATTTTTAGGACCTTGACATTGAACAGTGGTAATCAATATATCTCTCTAGCAGAGATAAGAGAATAATGAAAATAAATGCTCTCTAACATTTGTTTGAACACGATTTGACGACGTACTTCACTAATATTTCTATGTGAAGTAGACTGAAAATTTTCTAATAAAATACACTGGAAATATGCTAATTTTTTGAATTTGAAGTAATAAAGAAATCTATTCATTCTAGAATGTTTTTAGGTGAAAATTACTTGTTTGATGGTAAAGTCTATTATTATCCGTGACCCAACAGAGAGGGAACTTTAAAACCTGATGTTTTTATTGTGACTGTGACATTTTAACACAGACATGCTTTATGAAAGTATTAAAAGCATTCCATTTTGTTTCAGTGCAAAATGAAAACAAATACTGAACACTTGGGAGTTTCTGTGAAATATGAAATGTCAGCTTTCTTTTTATATTCTTTCATGCTCTTGATATTTTTCAGGGCATGTTTTTATCAGGATCTTCATGTAACATGAAATTCTTCATTATTCAGAGAGTTAAACAGAAGAGTTATGCAATATTTAAACCTTATTTAAGACTGTGAAATAGGGAGGAGGTGAAAGATACACATTGTAAAGGCAAAGTGTTATGCCTAGGCATAAAGATTAATTTTACCTAAGAAAAATGCTGGGCATTTATTTTCAGACAGAAATGCAGTTGGGAATTTTAGCACTGATTTATTTTAAACACAGAATTCTCTGCTTAAATGGAGAGCCTGGGCTCTCTGTCCAGATAATGAAGAAAGATAAGCTTGTTCAGGACAGGCTGAGAGCAGCCCATGTGTGCCTTTGCCATGGTGGTAGCTTGGCCAAGCTGTCTCCAGAGCCAGTCTGTCACACACCATGGACAGTGTGAGCTGCAAACGCAGAGCACTTGACACAAAAGCAGTTGGGAAGGCTTCTGTACATTGGTATATTTCCATCCTGATCATTCCTAACAAAGGATATGAGCTTCAGCTGAGTTCTTGCCAAATAGACCAGCTGAGATGAATGTTTTTGTTAATCACTACACAGAAATTAAAAAAAAAAAAAAAATCATTAGAGAAGAAGTGTAAAAGTGTTTCTGACAAAAAAAAATGTAAGTATTTCTAATATAGGAAGATTTTTCCACTTTACCCTACAGAGCATGTGAATGAGCTTTACTGGCTTTGATGGATTTCTGGTTGTTTTTGCTATGACTTTAACTGGGGACTCTTTAACTTGCTATGGTATCTATATTAAGAGATAACACTTTCAGTACATTATCATTTTTAGAGACTTTACATATGAACACTGCAGACCAGAAAGCAATCAACTTACAAGAAAAAAAAAAAAAAAATCCTTTATTTCATATTTTTAACCAAAGTTATTTCTTTGTTGGATAAGACTTCTTTTGCTTCCCCATAAATTCCTGGAGTGAAACAGAGAAGCTCACAGTTACTTCAAAGAAAAATTGAAGAACATGCAAATCTTATTTTATTAGTAAAATCTAACAGCACGTTTAAATATATGTCTCTACTAAAGAGATAATACTTCCTTTTTATTAGTGTTAGGGAGCCCTGGGACTTGTAAGGGTTGGCAGTGTCCTCAGGGCCTTTGGCAATTTGCATACATTATTTGTATTTTACAAAACCATCATTGCTCAGTTTTGTGAAGGAGTTCTGAAGAATTCACATGTTGGCTTCTATTCTTAGGTACCTTCCTTCCCTAAAAAGCCAAACAAGCCACCTAACAACAGTCAGAGAAGCATCTGGGAAATAAAGCAGAACAACTCTATAGGTAAGTATATGTTCTGCTCAAATGAACACTCAAATAAGCATGCATATTTAAAGAAACCCTTGCCATGAAGACAGAAATGACATTTACATAATGATTTTACTGCTACTGCATGATTTCCTGTATAAATCTTTAATTTGGTATGAAATCCAGTGTACCACAAATAAACAAAAAACCCTTTCACATTTATTTATATAATTACATTTTGCCCTCATAGTTGAATTTTTGCCACCTCCAGCTCCCTGGACACATATGGATACTTTCGAAATATGAGGTAGCTTTGTTTCCTAGTTCTTGTTTCCCTTCAAACTATCCATAAGTCTAGATTAATCAATATTAAAATCCCTTGAACTATACAAAAAATTCTTTCTCATTTCGGGTTTGTTCTTTATAATTTTTTTTTTATTCTCATTTTGCATATTGCCTAAGTATTTCTAATACATGAAGCAGATAAATGGTTTATAATCTTAATAAATTGTGTTTGGGAAAGATTAAATTTCTGCACACTCATCACAGAACTTGCAAGGCAGCACCAGCAGTCCCAGGGCAGGCAGGCCATGGCTGCTCTCCAACACTGGAGTCATTCAGGTGTCATCTGCGTTTTCACCTTTGCTTTTGACATCATATCAGCACACCTCCAGGGACAAAAATTTTCAGAGAAATCTAAACTCCTTTGGAGAAAAATGGTCATAAAACTTTTATGGACGTGCACAAAAATTATTAAAGGATTAAAAAAAAAAAAAAGATATAATCTACTAAGTTTCTTCTGAGGAAATTTAAGGACCATTCTAAGCCTTTAGTCAGCCTCAGTCTAATGAAGACACTGGCCTGGCTGTCACTGGCACTGGCATAAACTCTTTACAGAGTCAGCCTTCTGCAGAAGCTTACAAAAAGATGGTGGGACAACAATCTCCCTGGTCTTGATGCAGAACTTTACCAGACAATTTTTAGAGACTTGGGGTTTTTTGTTGCTATTGTTCCATTCATGGAAATGAGAATGAGAACACAAATTGTTTACTTGGGGGAAAAAAAATCTATTTACTGCAGTTACTGGGGACAATGAGAAATGAGAGTTTCCCAAGGGAGATCAAAGGCAACAACTGCATTTTTGATATTTATAATTCATTTCCTGCCTCTTCCTTTACATGTGGGATAAATCAACCTTGGGAGCTGGTAGCAGCAGGACACCCTTTTCCTGCATATTCATGCATGCATTTATCACTAGTGTTACAGTTGGGGGTGGGAAGGAATCAGGTTGTTTTTTTTCCTGATCCCTTTACGTTGCAAAAAGCAGTTTTGACTCACTTCCTAGTCCAGTCCTAATATTGTTTAACTGGGGAATGGAATTGAGACCCACAGAAGAAAAAAAAAATGTGTTATTATATGTCTGCTGTCCAGAAAGTGTGATATTTTTGAGGAACAGCACTTGGTATCAGAAACATCCATTGTCTCAGTTCATTTCTACAAATATGAATTTTGCCTGGAATTACAATTAGAGTTTTTTAAAAGGGCTGGAAAAAAGTGAAAGCCACCAATTAATTGCAAAGGAACTCCATGTTTCCATCTTCTGCCTCCCTTGTTGACTTGTTTTAAAGGCAGGCACCTGAATAATTCAGATCAATGACTTTCTATAAGATGAATTCCTGAGGAGCAGGAAGGAAACCAAGAACCTATCCAGTTTTTCTCAGAAACAAGAACTCATTTGAAAGCCATTTTGATAGTTCTGAGCAAATTCCTAATTATTCTCACTTGATAAACCATGTTATTAATGCTTTTACCAGCAACTGTTTCAGAGTTTCACTATCATTGTGTTTCTGTGTTTCTGAATAGCTTGATGTTGCTTTCTGCAAGGAAAGTTTTCAGTTTCAAGATGTGCAGAGTTTCTGTGAGCATCTTCTGTTTGGAAAAACATAAGAAAAAAGGAATATATGCCTACACTGTATTAGAACTTCTGTTACTATTCTGTGATTACAGATAGTTTCTCAGTACTTACAAAGCCAGGTCTCCTCAGAGTTATGAGGAGTGCTGACTCCAGTCTTGCGTACTGAGTTTTCAGAGCACACTTTGGTGAGAGAAGGATGCTGTTTCCATTTAAATGCGCAGCTTGATGTCAAACCAGGCAGGTTAGAGGTCTAAGCAGAAAGCATGTATCCCTAAACAAGTATCATATCTGTTCTTTTATTAGGTCATGAATATTTTCATTACAAATTTTTCATGAAAAATGAGCTGTTTGCATTTTCTCCTGTAATTGCTCCCTTGTAATTGTTTAATAATTATTTTTTGAATAGAAATACGTTTTGGCTTGGTTTGGTTTTGGTTTTGTTTTTTGGGGTGTTTTTTGTAACAAAGAACAAGCTTGGTCCCTTTGCAATGTTCCCTGTAAATTTACATTGCTACATAAATATTTATGAGAAATAGCAAGAGCAGGCTTGGTTTAGGCCCACACAAGTGCAGAAAGACCAGCTGCACTCTTCAGAAAGCACTGGTAGCACGTGAACTCTCCTTCAATCAAGACTGAGGAATTTATTAACATATGTGAGGTGGTGTGGGAGCTTTGCTGGTGGAAAATAACATAGCAAGGGAAGGGGAATTAATTAACAGGCTGCCTTGGTACAGGAGCTGATTACTCAAGGTGTTGCATTAGTTAAATCTCCATCCAGGCAGATCATCATCTGAGATGCTGTCTCTCATATTGCTCTTGAAATAGTTAATTCAAAACTCTGAAACACTCATCTCCTCTGATGATTTAAAGAAAATTGAGTGTAGACTAGCAAATAAGGTGTGTGCTAAGAGTGTAGCAGTGTCAAGGAAATCCTCCATTTTCTTCGGGATGAGAGAATAAATATTTTGGAATGTCACAAATATATTACTATCTTTCTCTTAAATAATGTATCTTTAAATGTTCATGTAAAAGGGTATGCTCTTTTAACACAGTGCTGATAATGTGGGAAATGGAAAAAAATACTTATGTTTTCTGAAACTTCTGTCTTGAACTGTTCCAGTTGCCCAGTGCATGGCTGAGAATCAAACATAGAATTCTCTGACTGTGAAAGTGGAGAAGGAGGAAGCTACTTTGCAGTCTTGTTTAAGTGCCTTTTGGCAAAGTGACACAGATGTGCACTGGGGGGACAGCATGAAGTCACAGAGGGTCTCTGTGAAGGAGCAGGATCATGCTACTTGTACACAGAAATGTGTTTTATATCATAATTTCTGCTGTCAATTCAGGGTATTTTGTAGAGAGAACAAAGATGAACATCTCATTTTATCTTTAAACATCCCTAATCACCTTCAATTAGTCACCTTAAATTCCCTTTACAATAAATTGAGAGAGAAACATTGGTAACATTGCTCCAGGCACAGCAGTCAAAGAACATATGCAAAGCAAGGTTTGTAGGTTTAGGCAATAAACTTCATTAAGGAAACTAAAAGTCTTACAAGCAGTACACCTAACTTCCAGAGTAAAATATGTATCCTCAAGACTAATATAGAAGCAGAAGGCTTGAAAAGTAAAAGAAAATTTGGCCCTGATAGTCCTTCTGAAGAAAAATATGCATGTTCAAACCAAAGTAATATCCATGGGCAATGTGGTGTCAAAGCTGATCAACCCTATTTCAGATGCATTTCAGGGTAAGATGCATTAAGCCCAGGACATCAGTAATTGCAATTACTGGATCCACAATTAGGGAAGATATTACTGGAGTATTCAGAGAAAGAGACAAATCCCATCCTAAAATTAAATTAATTTCTGATATTTTTTTGAGCATGCCTGTTTTCCTCCAACTGGAGCTTTCAAACACTGCTATAGAAGTTAATATGGAGATAAATCCTGCTCCAAACATATTCAGGAAAGTATTTACTGGGAATTTTAATAAAACAAATTTTAACTGATTTCTATAAAAATCACTGTACTACTTCTCTCTGATAGATGATGTTAGCATTATGGGAATCATAGAATCTGTCATAGGGTCAAGAAATAATGAAACAGGAAGAAGACTTGTCTAGGATCCAGAAGGGACAGTGTCTGCAAAACTGCCTTGAGAGCTTAAGGAAGAAACAGCTGAGAAATTTCCACCCAAAAAGCAAAGAGTCTTATGTAATTTTGATGACAACAGCCTTCATTGTTCTTTTTGATTATATTGTAATTTAAAAGTTGTGTCCTGAGTCCGCTGGGTAGATTTCCCAAAGTATTTAGGCACTTCAAGATGCAAGTAAGTCCCTCAGTTCTTATTTCATTGTGAGTGGAAACATCACTGGCTGCTGGTTCTTAAGTGTCTAAAATTCTTTAAAAACCTACTCGGAAATTCTGCCCATCCAGGTACTCAATCTCCAGAGGAGTATTGAAATTCAGCTTTCCTCAGGAAATTAAGATAATATGAAGAAACTGAGGCCTAAACACATGCAGCTGCTGAAAAACAGGTACTTCACACTTCACTTTCAAATTTTGGCTGTAGTTCAGAAAAGCACTTTAATAGGTGCTTGAATCCCATTAAGACTTCAATGAAAGTTAAATGTGTTCTTAAGTGTGATCCTTAATACCAGCCCTCCTTTCCTGGAGCCTTTTCGTTGGAAAAGCAACCTGGACAACAGGAGAGGGAAAAAACCAACAAAAGCTTCTGAAAGAAAACAGTCAAGTCTTTCTCATTGGATGGTTTTCAATTTGTCACTGTAATCTGCATGTAAAAATGGCAACAAGACTTTTCCATGAGTTTTCAAAAATCTCTGTTGACATAAGTAATTTTTATATGGAAAAGCTGAATTTTTGAAAGAAAGATAATTTCTGTTGACCCTAACAAGTATGTAATTTGGTTTTGTCATGGTGGTAAGACGTACATATTTTTGTCCTGTGTGCTTCTCTCTTTACCTCCTCTATAGCTATATTTTTATTGAATTGATAGTGGATTCAAGTCACGAACTCTATTCATTCAAATATTTGAATGGTGCAAACCAGAGACAGATTAAAGCTAACTAGGACCCACATGAATCAAACCCTTGGCTGTCCTGCAAATTTCAGACATTTGCAAATGGAAGAATGTTGTCCCCCCAGCTGAAAGGGCTGCTCATTTGCATATTTGGAAAGGTTGTGGTGGCCTAGACAAAAATTAATAGCCTTCTGACGCTGAGTGAGGAAGTTCACTTGCCTGAAATTTGCTGTTTCCCATAGAAATTACATTTTTATAATGTTAATTGCTTTTTGCCATTGTGAGCTCCATCTCTGTTCCTATAGAACTGAAGAAGTAACCTCTGTTTTCACTGAGGGCTTGAATTGACATTTGATTTTATCCATTGTCAGTGGATGCCTCAAGAAGGGACTCTGCATTTACAGCTTTCCAATGGCAGAAATAGCATCCTAATATCCTTTGTCTGCTTTCCTAGAGGAGAAAAACAAAACTTGTACAAAATATGTTAAAGCCAACAAAGTCTCAGGGAAAAACTCCTCCGCAGCTTCCACAACACTAATATAAGAAATTGATCTGTCTGGTGTAAATCCGTGACCTTTGTGAGGGCTCCGACTCACTGCCTGTGTCATTACCTGATTTCCAATGGAAAGAGAGGGCATGACAAGAACTATTTGCAGCCATTTCCAGTCAGTGCTTATGATAGCTCTAACCTCAGGGTCAGGGATTAGTGTGTTTTGCAGTTTAATTCATTGACTATCTGGCCCCAACTCTAGAAAGAGGGGAATCACAGGAAAGGCAGAGAGGCAGCACAGTTCCAAGCAGCATAATTCAGTGTTTGTGACACAGCTGGCTATTCACCTTTCAGATGGACAAACTACAGCCAAGAGACACTTTCTGTGTTGTAGACTGAGGAGTCCTGAACATTGTCACAAAGGGCAGGGGGCGTTATAGTTACTTAATGTCTATGCCTTTGTTAAATTTTCCAGCCTTGGTGTGTTTAGACATCAGCTGTGGGTGTATGTTTGAGGCTTTGCACTAATTACTCACACTATTTTTGTGTTTTAATAGAAGTTGTAACCCAGTGCTCTAAGCAAACATTTCAGCATCCAAATCATCCTTTGGTTTGGTGGCATCATAAAAAAATAAAAAAAGAAAAAAAAAGAAAACCACAAACCCGCCCCCTAAAAAAACTTAAACCTTTTTCCTCCTCAAAGATTTATGCCATATCTTGGTTAAAGAGTGCCAACCCATCCAGAGTAGCTATGTATTCCCCAAACACTGCAAATGTGGCTTCAGAAATTTACTGGCTTTGCTTTCCACAAGTAAAATACATCATCCAAGTAGTTTATGTCCTTTTCCTCCCGATACTGTGATTGCCTTGAATGTAAAAGAAATCCTGACTTTGATTTGTATTTGCCTCATGGTTCATTCACTCAGCCATCCAGATCTGTCACATATCATAATCTATATTCGTTGTTGGAATCATTAACTTGCATGAGATAAAGAAGTTCCCAGAGATATGCAACACTTGCACAACCAATAAATTTAATACAGGAAAAACCAAAAGTCTGAGAAATAAAAATCCACTACAGACAAAACTGGTAAGATACATTCCTGACAGGTTCTATGGGGGAAATACAAGCCTTTCTAACTTTGTTGTAGTCATTTATTGAAGGATCCTCCTCTGATTTATGTATATAAGTAAAATACATATAAAATATAATAACTATAAAATGATGCCTTGTGTATACTACACACAATGTATCATTGCATGTATGTATTCCAAACCAAGGACTGCAAAATTGATCGGTTTAATGTACACTTTGAATAAATTAAAAATACTCTATCAAACAATGTCTTTTTGAATTAGGATGATAAGATATTGCAGTCTAATGTTACAGTGGTACTTTTAATCATCTTTCTTTAATTATGTGTTAATGAGTTTAGCCAGCATAGCTGAAAAGACTGAGCAACACAGTTATAAGGATAAAAAAGAATTCTAAAGAGACATTTTCTCCTGCAAGAAAATCAGCATGTGATCATAGATCTACCTATGGAGTACATATAACTCCAAAAATGTTGCCACTGAAAGCTAGGAGTATGAAAACTGCCTCATTTTTTTTATTCATTTGGGTTTAAAACACGGAATTTATATCTTAAAATGTTAATAACTTTTATCTTACAATGAATTAGTAGTTCTCAGTTCTCCTCTACTGAGGCCAGATTTTTAGAATCTCGTTCTAAATCTGGACACCCATTTCTTTGTAGGTTTTTTTTTTTTTTTTAATTTCAGTATATTATTTTATCACATCCTTCTGACTTACATTCTTCTGTCCTCCTTGCTGATAGCTGTCTCCTAGGTCATAGGAATTTCCTTGGTTTCTGAGCAATTTCTTTTCACTGGTAGCAAACCTTGTTCAAATACATTTCTTGTGCTCATGCTATTGAGAGCTTAAGTAGAAAGATACCACCACACCTGGATTTCTGCAGCATCCTACTGGTCCTTCTTCACCCTGGTCTTTGGAGTTGGGGGTCCCAAAGTTATTCCTTTGGAGGTACCATTTTTATGCAGTCCAGGTACTGGGTATCCTTGGGGTGCAGATGCCACTCCCGTAACTTGAGACAAGGCAAATAGAATGTGCTGGGTCTTCTGCTCCCTCTCAGAAATTGCTTTTTAAAAATTCTTCATTTTCTACAGAATTTGAAATTTAAGAAACACTAAGGACAGATGTCTAAGAAAGGCAATTTCTTAGACTTATTTGAATAGAGAATTTAGAATAACCATGGAAACTTAAAGAGCCAGTTTAGTAAAAGATGTGAAAATAAAAAACTTTAGATTCAAAGAAAAAGCTTCTTAGTGGTGAGGAGTATTTGTTAGAAAAAGTTTCAAGGTTTTCTTTCCAGTTAGAGAAATTTTAACTGCATAGAAAGATATATGGTGTCATTTCTTTCAGAGCAAAGCTCAGAGTGTAATAACATTAACAATTTGCTCACTTTTTAACTGCATGTTAATTAGTGGGAATTTAGTGAGCTGTACAGAAATGAAATTCTCAGAAAATATTTTAACAGCCAGCCAGTAAACTTTACAGCTGTGGATTACAGCACCATATTTTAGAGGTTATACTTAAAGCCATTTTCTCTAATTTTCTCCATGGTTATTTTGTTTGCAGAAAGTTATAGCAATGTTTCATAGCAAACTTTCAGTATGATCTGAAAAAGCCCTAAAATACTTCCATTTTATAACAGATCTGTGAGTTATGGCCTTATAATGGTACATTGAAAAAAAAGTGTTTGCGAGTGCACAAAAATATAGTAGGGTTTGCATGTCTTTCTCTTAGGAATTTGCTGCATACCCTGAGGCCAGGTTAAGTCATTTATTACTGTACAGTTGCACACAACCTTTTAGCCCACAGTCAGTCAAGATATTGACACGCTTTGTACATTCTGTGTCCACTGGGATCAAAAAGAGCTGTGGCATCCCATTGCTGCCATGGCTTGTCTCCATGGAATGAGAGCTTCCAGTGGCTCAGCTCATTTACAGACCTAAGAGCTTTTTTGCTCTCAAAACTCAGAAATGTCAACAATGGGTAAATCTAACATCTGGGACCTCTTTGCTTCCACTCTGAGAGTCACTGTGGTGCTCAGAAAAGAGCATTCAGCAAAGCATACACACTCTCTGGAAATTAATATCATAAATACTAAATTGGGGAAAAAAGTGTAATTTTACTTAAAGATACTTGTACAAACGTTTAAATTATACAGAAAAATGCTTGGTGAAGTACGGTGCACTTGACAGGTTTTATTGTTTTAATATGTTTTTAATAGTACATTTTTACCATTTTTCTTCTTATTCACCGAGTTATTATTAGGTAACTGCAATTAATAATTTAAAGGGGCCTATTCTGGCTTTTAGTACATTTATATGAGTCCCCTGGCAGTAATGAGAGTTTAAAACATACAGCATACCCTTTTATCTGGGTTATAACATGAATTTTGTGGCATTGTCCATAGAATTTTAGATAGGAATTTTCCACACTAGCTTTACATTTATGCTGTGTATGTTCTGGGGTTTGTAATCCTTTTCCTCAGATAGAAGCTATGGTCTCAAGAGGATGGGCTACACTAGCTTTTTCTCTCTGAAATTTTCCAGTGTTTCTCCCTCTAGTTCATTTCTCAGGACTGGCAGAGCTGGATCTTGGGCAGACTGGCTTCCAGAACCTGCAGACACCATGGAACTCCACATCACCCCAACACATCTCTGCAGTGGCAACAAATGGAAGGAGGGCTTTATCTACCCAGCCCTCAGGAGCTCTGCCTGAGCTTGACCTGAACTTCACTACCCCAGTGGCTCAAAAAAGTTCAGTTGGTGTTGAAAAATTTATGAAGAATTTATGGTTAAAAGCAGAGCACTCAGATATGAGCTGTCTCTGCAGCTTCAGCCTGGCTGTCTTTACAGGCAAGTCCAGTTAGCTCACTTTTAATTAACTGTGAAATGTGGGTCAGCTTTGTGACAGTGAGGACAACGAAGGAGTTTAGGCCTGTGTTCTTGTTCCAAGTTGAAATGACAGAACCAGCATTGCTTACATTACAAATTAGGGGGTTTTTCGTACTCGGTGGCTGAATTCAGCCTCATTCTTTAATCTTTTATATATGTATTATTTTAGCCTAACATATAGCAAAATAGCTGCACTGCATGCTTAGTTTTGTGTGGAAGAGAAACACAAAGATGAATCTTGAAGTCAAAAGTGAAGGTCATGTAGGACTCAGGTTCTCAGGGAAATTATCACTTGTGCTGCCACCACACACCACATACATACCTTGTGTGGATGTTTCATTCTTTGGAAATTACACAATCAAGAGGTGATAATCCCATACTGCTTGCACCAGCAGTATCCACAAAGATCTGAGAATTATTATAGTGTTTCAGGAAGACACTTTGTGAAGTTTTATCTTGTAGTTCCCTAAAGATTAAAGATCCTATTGTGATTTTATATGATTGAGTAGTAAAAACATGCTACACAACAGAAACATTTTATAATATTGTCCTCTATCTATATTTGGAAAATCTTCAGGCCACACTAGCAATTTTTATGGTAGCCCCAGATGTCAGATTTTTTCATGGCTCAGAGATAAAAGTCTTTTTTTTTTGATCTTCTTTTCTCTCTTTTCACAACATATCACTAGCAGGACTTCAAGTAAAGTACTTTAGTCACAGAAAATAAAACCAAAACATCACAGAGTACTCTTGTATTTCTTTTGCCTTTCAACAATATACATGCTAAGGAGCAGTGGATAGATTGTAAATCCTTCTAAACAAAGAAAATATATGCTGGCTTGAAGCTTGCAAGCAAATTCAGTGTTAATAAAATGTTAATATTTGTTCTGAACATATGGCCAGCTCCCCTTTTCTGTGAATTTACAGGTTTCAGGAATATCCTGCACTCTCCATGGAACAGAATAATGGCTTAATTGTTCTTGCAAATGACAGCTTTACTTCGCCGTGAGTTTATGAGGCAGTAAATTTGTCTCATAACTTGCAGTGTTTACCCAACACATCTCTATGATGCTGTGAACTACTTACGTGAAGTGAAATGATCATATAGGCACTCAAAAGTATCTTATTATGAGGAAAAAAAAATATTCTTCCAGTAGTGTCTTCTTGGTCTCTCATTCTCTTCCCAGTTCCTTTCAAATACAGGTCCACTGCTGTCAGTGTCCTTATAGTGATATAAGAGGTCAGATGGAGACGGCTGAAATATTTAATTTAATCTATAGACTAGGTACTTTTAGTCATACACAGAGGTGATACTCAAAGAAAGAGTGAATTAATCTGAATTGTTCTGAAAAGCCATCTAACCAAATCAAAGATGTGTGTGTGTATATATATATATAAAATAAAAAAAAAGATTCCCCTGAATTCACCTAAGTTTCCAGTAACATGGAACTTGCTGAATGAAAGAGCCTTAGATATCAAATATTTTCTGAATGAAAATTTTATTTTATTTTATTTATTTTACCTTTAAATGGGATTTGTCACACCTGTAACACTGAAAATGCTTATCCATTGTAGTTTTTAGGCTACAAATAGTTGCAAATATGCAATATAATACATAACACTGGTGGCAATAATTTAATGGTCTGATACCTAAATTCTTTGAAAATATACATCTGTTCTCAGATTAATTAATTGTATACAATAGATTGTATGCACTGCATGGTTAGTCACTCTCAGTGGTCCCAGTATATGCTAATGCCAAATAAAGCATGTAAATCCACTCTGTGAAGTCTGGTTTCCCCTTGATAAATACAATGACTCCTATCTTACCTGTGCAAGCTAAGCCTTATTTATCATAAACTGGGAAAAAAAATAGTTCAGCAACAAGGAAGTTCTCATTTTCAGTGACAGAGAGCAAACAAACAAGTAAAATCAAAATAAAACTGTTTCTCCTTTTAAATGCTGTAATCTTTTAGTAATATTTTTCCCTGCAGCCCAGTTCCTGTGCACTGGTATAGATACTGTAGATATATTCCTAGAACAATAACTAGAGGTGAATATTATCAATGTTCTGCATGAAGATAGGAAGAAGTGTGGTTTTCATTACTTCACTCACATTTGTTGTCATTTCAGTCCATGAAGTAGGCTGGTCACAGGAATTTCAGAAACCTGTTTCACACCATATTTATTACTTTCTAGAGCTCTTATCTTTTAAGTGATGTCTCTAGGAACTTAAAAGAAGTTAGATAGTCAGGTCTTTTTAAAAATGTTGTGTTGCCTATTGGAGTATGATAATCTGGGACGTCAAGAATTCTGCAGCCATAGCAGGGGACAGTGAGGTTTTTCTTGACTGTAAAATACTCTGGATTATGTTTGGTTTTAAGTTTCTTTAATTTGGTCATTCAATCCTGTTGCAGGTAACATGTTTTTTGCACAGTGATACTTGGACCAACATTTGCTTCATTATCTTTCATTGCTCATGCACTTATTTTCTGCTTTTAGAGCAAAACTTTGATCAGTTATAGAGAGGGAAAGCAGGGAGGAGGTGCAGGAGGGTGCAAGTGAATGTTTTCCAGCATGCTTTCCTCTAGGAGTACATACACCAAGATTTGCTCAAAATTTGTGTTGTTACTATTTTATCACCCTAAATAGGTCAGAGGTGATTCACATGTGCTTGTTTAGGTGCAGGTGCAGGCAGTGTGGGATGGCTGGTTGCTCACCGGCTTGCAGGTGAATTGTTTGGTAACTCAGTATTTCCTTTGTCTCAGAGAATAATGCACCCTAAATAACTCATCCTAGGTTTAAACTTAGGATCTTCCAAATAAGACCCTGCAGAAATGTGTGTAGTTTAGGTTAAATCTGACTTTCTTTCCAAAAAGCAGGTGATTTATCCCTGGTTGAATTATGGCAATCAACAAGCATTGACTGATACTGAGAAAGCAAAGAAAAACTTCTGAATAGCCAAAGAGTGTCACAGCATGATTTGAAAAACTCTTTATAGAGGGATGCATCCTGATATTTTAATTATCCTATCTGGTAATGTAATCAAAAGCTAATTATGAATCATAGTTATTTTCAATGATACACTGTGGAAAAGAATTGAGGGCGAAAAATGAGGACAAAACAAATCATAGTCTCATCTGCTAAATCTCTGATTGAGTTGTCCTTCTGATCAATGTAGACTGCTGACTGACAGCTTTTTCTTTCAGTGCTGTCATTCTCATTATGTGGTTATTTGTCTACTTCATCTAATAAGGGGTTATTCCTAAATTTAGGGGGAAATTTATGGACAAATTGGACTGAATCACTTTGAGTGGCTGCCTTTACAGCTTGCATTTAAACTGTAGTCACAATCACGTCCAAACTGCTATTGCTATTTCTTATCATTTCAACTTCTTTTGGCCATGAATTAACAGCAACAAAGCAGGGAAATCTTTATTCTGTATTGCATGGCCTTTTCTCTGTATATCCTGCCTACTTGCCGCTGCTTTATCCAGCAGACACCAAGCTCGGTGCATTAAGTCTGCAATCCAGTACAAATGTACATTCCTGGGGATTGGTGTTTGCATCCCTAATGGGGAGCAGGGTTCTGTTTAAAATTTAGCATGCAGTGTGCAAACGATGGCATCACCTCACTCGGCAAGGCTCACTCTCCTTGTGAATTTTGTGTTGCATTTGCTGCAAAAAGAGAAGCAACTGCTTTTATCAGAGTATCTGCATACAGTAAAAACTTTTTGATTAAACCTTTATGTTTTCACCTGTTATTAGAAGTAATTAATTTTTTTTGTTTTTTAGTTTTTCCATTGACAATTTTCCAGACTATTTTTTTCCTTGTTAATAAGGAGCTTGTAGTTCAAATCAAATAGACAAACATAAAATATATCTGAGAGACATAAATACTAGTGCAGAAACCTTCTTCCTCCTCTTCCAGCATGACAAGGAACTAAGGTATAAGAACTTTCCTAATGAAATCTGGCCAGCTAATTATCCATTAGTCCATCTGTGCATTCCAGGAGAAAAATAAAATTAAGTTTGGGTAATGCACACAGCTGAAAACGCGTGAACAGCTATTTTCTAGTCTTTACTTTTCTTCTATTGTAAAATTGTGGTCAGAACTTGCAAATGGATGGTCCAAATGGACTCCAGCTTTCAATTACCACAACACCCCTTTTACACTCTCTAGTATTACAGGCATTGTCTAATACAAGGAAAATTTTGAAATGCATTCCACGTCTTTGTCAGAAGAGACAATATTCCTCTTTTTATTGAAATATTAAAGGAGTATTTTTGTTCCAGGGAAGAGAATATTATTTTCTGATATTAAGTAGACTTGGAGGTACATTTCAGATTCAGAAAATATTGCAGTCTATGACAGTGATAAATGTATGACAGTGAGAGCTCATGGTTTACCTCAAGCACAGAATGAACACTGAACAAAAAACAAACATAAAAGAAAACAGGAGTTTTGCCCCTCAGGTGCCTCTTTAAGCATGGAGGTGATGATGACCCGTCCTATATTCAAGTTTCTAAAGAGCAAAAAAGACAAAGATGTATTCCAATATTTCTATTACTTTTTAGCTAATTCTGTTACCTGGGACTCAGGCTGAACTTTTAAACCACTTACAGAGAAATTAATGTCTAAAATTTTTAAGGGCAGGCTGATGAATTCTCATTCAGCAATTCAACAATCCTTTCCAGAAAAAAAGAAATTATCCTTTTCTTGTCGTACACTGAAATAAACAATTAAAATAGATAATATTTTTTAAAAGTGGTATTAGTAAAGATTGCCTAGACCTCATATGAGTAGGTCAATATCCTTAAATAAATATGTAATTTTTCAGTTGTTATAAGCTTCAAATCTGTCCTCTTCAAAACAAAAATTCTTCTTGGAAATCTATGACATCTATTCTGTTTGGAATTAATCTCCTTTATGTTGCACAGATTTTGAGTATTTCACTTCCTCTACTGTTTTTCAAGTAATGTGTTTCTGTACAAAACATTTGCATAATCTAGGTTACTTAATTATAGAAAAATTTTTTGTGTGTTTAATTCTGAAGATAAGATACAAAAACAATCATTTAAATTAGTGACACTTAAAAATAGCTGTGCATGAGTTCCTTCCTTCTATGTTATAGAAATAGAAAACCTATGTAATAGAACCCATATGGAAACAGCTTAATGCCTGGTACCTGCTACCTCTTCCTTACACATTTTTTTTCCCATATTGGCGTCTTTTCACTAGATTATGAAAACGTTGATTTCCTGGCACTTAGATTGAGAAACTGATTTTTACAACACAAACATCAAGGTCAAGATACTTCAGGCATTTTTGGGCATGTCTTTAGTCAGGTATGGATTTTAAACTTAACTGTCCTGGTACTTATTGACTTCCTTTCTTCCTGTTCCAATGACAGGCAGCAGGTATCATATTTCTGTAATTCTTTCATCATTAAAGAAACACAGAGGCTCAGAGATATCTCCTCATTCCAGGGAGGCATAAGCACAACTTTGCCATTATTAGCCCATGTAGAAAAGTAAGACAATCATTAGAAGTACACAAGTTTTAACTTCTTTGAAATTTTCTTGGAGTAACAGAGAACATTTCCCTGCCTTAAGGCAAAATCTATTACTAAAGAAAAAAATTTGTGTTCGTACATAGGGATATGTACAGGAGCATCTAGCATGTGAGTATTAACACATGAATGCATGTACATGAATTTATGTGTATACATGCATCTGGCTAATCTGGGACAAGTTTAAAAAGGAAGACACTTTTAAGTTTTAATAACGATCATCTTACCAGATTCTTGATCAGACCCAAAGAAGTTTGCAAAGAGACAGGGTACTTAATCCCTCTGTTTCTGGAGTGAGGAAAACCATTGATGGTGCCATTTTTTTAAGCGTGTTGATTCATTCAGCATCACGTGTGTGACAGCCTCGCTGTTATGTAATGATCTGCCCACACCACAACATGTACCTTCCCATCTTGCCTGCCTCTCTCATCAGCCTTGCAATTAAAGTCTGGGCTGATGCCTCCTGGCAGCTCACCATCTGCAAAACGGGAAGAGCTGGCTTTGTTGTGATTTCACACTTCCCTTGATTAGGCTCGCTTATGTCTGGGAGCCTCCAGGAGGGCCGTGCGACGCGCGGTGGCTGCGGCCGTGCGTTCCGTGGGGACAGACATGCAGAGAGGCCACGGTGGCAGGGAGCAATCTGGAGCACACAACAGTGCCGTCCGAAGCTGTCAGTTGCTTTTACACTTTAAAAGCTGCACGTTATGAAATCTGTGGTCTGGTTTCAAGGCAGACGTATCTGCCTTCCTAGAGGGAATAGCGCATATTGTTTTATGACCTTGCAGCCTGTTTCTGGGGAGATAAATGCAATGGGAAAGGTGAGGCTGGCTAAAGTTCTGCAAGCAGAAGTATGTTCTTTAAATGATAGTGGTTAGAAAATAAAATTCCCTTTCATTGCTGGTGTTCCTGTATATCCCTTTCTCCTCCAGCTGCAAGATCACAGAAAGGAGTTTATTGAGTATTACGGTCAATGATCTGTCACTGCTACTTCTTGAGACTGGCAACACTCAGAAGTGCTTCCTGAGAAAGTTTTTTTCAAACATTTTCACAGTCAGATCACACTTTTTATAGGATGGTACAAAGCTATTGTCATTCTTCTTGCCCTGTTCCTTCATATGAACCTCAGTAGGAAACCATAAAATCCCCCTTCCATCTCACAGCAACTCTATAAGTGATAACTCTGCCTGTAGAGAGCTATTGTTTTTTTCAATTAAAGACACTGGGAAGTGAAATGAATATAATGGGCTCATTGTAGAAATGGCTCCATTATTTCCAGTATATATATAAAATAAATATACTGCATTTCTTGTTTCAATTTTATGTCGTTTTCTAATACATACATAAATCTCTTTTTAGAATATGTAAATTAACAAACTTTTGATTCACTTCATTTCTCTGACAATAAGCTTCCCTCAGCTGGACATGATCATGCCAATTGCTTCTTTTCCCAGATTTTTTAAACATTTTTTCCTTCTGTTGTGAATATCCTGGGCTTAATTGTCCTGATCATCATGAGCTTTTCCCAAGGGAGCAAGAGGATTCCTTTTTAACAACACAATTTATGTAGTGAGTTTTTCTGGATTAATGCACTATCCTTAATCCACTTTTGTCTTTCAGGAAGACACTGGCTACCCACAGTATTTACCTCTGTCTCAGCCCATCAGACTACAGACCAATTTCAGGCAGATTGAATGCAGAAACAGTATTTTTCATACCAAGAACATGGTTTTGTTTCAAATATATGGAATGCCTGAAGTTGTGGTTGAGAGGCCCACAGAGCTTTAATCTCTGATTTTCCATCATAGTATGTTCTGAAGAAATTTTTAAGTTTCAAGTTATTTCCAAAGTTGCCAGGGCATTACTGTCATCCAGCAGCTTGCCATCTTCTTTTACATTAATTTCTGATATTACCTGGAACTGTGGATTTCCCTGTGCATGCAATCCTTTTATGACTCTAACACGTATTTAAAATTTGATGCTTCTATCATTACTAGCACTGCTCTGAAGGCTGCTGGGAATTACACCCTTAAAATGTTAGTACAGCAAGTTTCCCATTGGAGTTTAAAGAATTATTTTTGTGCGGATCAAAGTAAAAAAATTTACTGATACTCCACAGAAAATGGTTCAGAAAAAAACTTGGAAATGGCATTGTGATCTGGAAACTAGATTTGACATTAATAACTGGTAGTTTTCATCTTGACACCATTTTTGAAAGGCATAATAATGTGAAACATTTTAATTAGATCAAATTGAAATATAATTTGATGAGTGTACATGAATATGGTAAATAGATGTGATCAGTATTCTGTAGTGATTCATTATTGAGTTACAACATGTAAAACAAGCATAAGTCACAACGAACAAGTATTTTCTTAACACTTGCATTTTTTCAATGTTGTACTCAAGCCACTGTTTTCCTCTTGAATTACAGCAAATTCTGTATAAAGTTATTTGTGAAGTACTTGTATGTACATCCATACATTAGTGGAGAGATGCTCATCATGATAACAAGAATATGTACTCATAAAGTGGTCATCTGGAGATAAACTGACATATGCCCCAAATACGTGACTTATTAGACTTATTCTTGTTAAAAAAGCAAAATTTCTGAATGTTTACTCATAATAACATCTATGCACCCAGAAGACTGTGACTCTAATTTGTGAGTCACTTCTTATGTTCAAGGTGCCTTTATTAATTTGGAGGCTGCCTGAGAAAAGTTGTCACTTATAACTTCAGCAATTAACAACTAATTTAGGACCATGAAAAGTTCCAGCAGAACAGGGATGATTTTCATTAGGACCCTAGCACGTAAAAATGCAAAAGCAGAACAATTTTTGTTATCACACTTCTATATAGCCAGTGGAATCAACGACTTTTGATGACTTTTTTGTCTTCATTATTTTTGTCAATGTGAGAGAACATTAGAAATCCTACTAATGCCAAAATCTTGTCTCAAGTTTAGGGTTATTAATTCATATTCTAAGCATGAGAGAATCTATGCCAGAAATAAAAAAAATAAATAAATAAAAAAGAAGGGCAAACAAACAAACAAGAAAAACCAGCACAAATAGAAAAAAAATTATTATGAAATACAAGTCCCAACAAAACAGTGTTTTTAGTCAGTCAGAAAAGTAGGGATGATTCTACAATAGGGAAAAGCCCTGTCATGTGAGTTTTTCATTTTGTGAAATTTTTATCATTGCTTTATAGGGTTATTTGTGTGAGAAAAATTTCCAGGAGAAGACCTGGAATTTTTTTGCTGTGCTTTTTTAGATTTAGAAAGGATTGTCCCAAGAGAGAAACAATTTATAAATATTCTGCAGGTTTAAAAACTGCTGTGCACAGAACTGACATGGGCTTGATTTTCAAGCTGTATAATACAAGCTGATTGAGAGAACGTAACTGTGTTTTACTTTTCAGCTCTACTGAAGAGAAAAAATTTAGAAGTCAGTTCTGGTATTTCTTTAATATTTTCCAGAGCCACTTAATCTTCCTGGTAATGTAATCACTGCCTACTTTCCTCCTGAACAGATTTGCTTTACTCACTGTGTCATGGAAAACTTCGGTCTTTTAGGGATAACAGCTACAACATGAGTTCAGTGGCCTTTCTGTTTAAGGTGGAACCTCGATATTTGCTCAGGGACATACAGAGACATCCACCTCACTGGGGGTCCTTAGCCTGGGGAAGATTTGTTCTGTCAGTTTGATCTCAGCACAGTTAAAGCCTATTTAGTAGGTTGTGTCTGTTCTGTAACTGAACAACTTAAGACTCAAATTCTGATTGTTTCTCCCTACAGCGGATTTAGTTCTTAAACAGTTTTTGGGTTGGTTTTTTTTTTAGCAATGAACATTGATTGTACGCTTCACTAGGTGCATCTGTGTGAGAAAACAACTGATTTCCATAACTGCTGCACACATAGGAGCAGTGGAGCAGCTGGGGTGGAGCTGCTGGTGAGGCTGAGTGCAGACATGATGCTCACCAAAAAGTGGTTAGCTGAGAAACTAAATATAAATGATACCTAAAATAGCCGAAGATGGGAAGAAAGTTCAAAGTCCAGGCCCAGCAGAAGATCAAGACTTTGCAATCCAGGAACTGAAGCAAGAGACAGAAGCAGCATTAAAGATGACAAAGAAAGCTAAACAGGAAAAAGGAACCTAGGACAATAGGAGGGAATTGGACACAGCTGGGTAAAAACACAGGGCAGGAGGAGATATCGTAACGCTCACTCTAGAGGAACAAGCAGGAACAGGAAATCAGTAGGTGTCTGGTCCTGGGATAGTAGTATCTCCTCCTGCAAATTTTGCTTCTCCTAATTTATCAGAGCTGTAACGATAGGACCTGCAAATTATGAGGTTCCCCCTGAGTTCAGATGCGTGTCTGTAAATATTATCTGCTCATTTTTCAGACATATTGTGTAAACGATATAATTAATATTTATGGAGCAATCAGAATATCCTGTGAGTCTGAGTTTTGTAATTCTGGAATGTTGTACTGAAAAGCACCACAGAAATAACGGTGGGAAAAGCAATGTCAGTTTTCAGGGCTGGATTTGACGTAGTAAATAAAGCACTTCAAACAAGGCAAGCACAAAATATTGACTAGTTTCTCAGTAAGTGAGCCACATCCATATTGTGCCCTAAGGCAGGCATTCTGTTGGAAAAGCAGTGTGTGCTCATGTAATTAAAGAGGATCTCATAATACACCCAAACAAAAGGTTTAGATAAAACTGGCACTCCAGACTTCACTCTGGTATTTCATAACTTTGAAGTTCTTGATTTCACAGCTCTAAAAATGGCCATTTATAACAGTGGATACTGCACACAATGAAGCACCTGGATGCCTGGCATGGTTGTAGTTCCCTATGGCTTCTCCTTACAGAACTGCATGAGCTATGGAATTAGTTTCAAAAGTCTTGTGAGGCTGAAATAAACTGGCGTAGTTCTTCTATATATAATAGGAAGCCTTTCATGTTTTCTTACCTATCTTTGGAGTGGGTCAGCAAGACTTAGCAGATTAGCAGCCATTTAAATTATCTACTTGTTTTTATATCAAATAGTCTGCAAGTATGGTAATAAAAACCCTCATAAAACTGAATATTAATACACATTTTTATATGTACTAAAACTATCCAATTTAAATAAATAAGTAAAAAAATAGTGAAAGTCTGGATTGGAAAACATAGGTGTTTACATTGTGTACTCTTTTGCTTTGTGCTAATGAGATTCCCAGAAAATTATTTTCTTGACATTTTAATGTAAAGACCACATGACCTCTAGCATTAATTACTTCCATGAGCTAGTTAGCGAGTCCTTCAGGGCTTATGACGTCTAAAAGTAAATTAATCCTCTGAGTTTTATATGATTGCTGGATAATATTTTTGCTCAGCCATTAGTTGTGGAAGAGATGTTCTTCTCTAGTTTTCACAGGGAAGGGCTTAAAACACCTCTGCAACCCTACTGGCCTTGTGATCAACTTGAAACTAAACATAAGGACCATCTCTTGACAGAAAGACTTTAATGTCTGCTTCCCAAAACTCACTAAAGCAACGGAGCACCACGCAAGCTTGCAGCATATGTTGATTTCTTTTTACAATTTTCATAAAGCATAAAAGCAGAAGAATTGAGATCATACAGTGGGGAAAATATGAGTGAATTGGAAAAGCATTATTTTGTATATAATTTTTTCTGTATCTGACAGTAAAAGCAATATTTTCACTTTTATACTCTGATAAAACAATGATTTATTCATATGAATTGTAGGAGAAGGAGTGGGAAAAAAAGGCCATAGTTGCAAAAAATTGTGACAAATGCTGAAAGATGCATTAAATGCTGTAAGGAAATACAAGGTTGGAATGTCTGGATGATAATATATTACTTGTGATCCCTGTCAAAATTCTCTGGATGGTCTGTAACCAGAGTCTGGGGTGTTTGGGGGAGTTAATTTTTCATTCTAGCCAATAATTTATGAGCATTTTTTAGCTCATCTTGTGAGAATGCACAAATCTTATGCCAATGCTCAAATGGATGCAACAGAGACTTTCCCTCTAGAGTATCCTTTGAGAACAAGCAGACGAATGTCACCAGTTCAATTCTGTGTGTCTGCATTGTTTCTGCAGGGTCCTGCTTAACTTTGACTGACTGTGCTGCTTTTTGATGTTTTTTTGTTTTTTTTTTTTTTGCTTCATACCACTTTGCAGTACTTTTAGACAGCAACAGCAAAACTTTGCTAAAGTCCTGATTCCAGGAACAGTTGGTAGGAAAAAATGATGGCTCAGTGGGTCAGAGATGAGAGGATAAGGACCACCTGGATTCCAGTTTGCTGATTCAATTCTCACCCAGCTTGATTGCATTGGAAAGATATTGCTGTCTGTAGACTCTTTGACATGTGTACAGCAACTTAATACACTCCAACCACTATTGAGTTTTCATGCTACACCAGAGAATGCTATATTTGGAATTAATTGGAAGTTTTGGCAGGCTGGCCAAAGTTGTGAATAAAATGAGATATTCCTTAAACCCAGCAATTAGAAAAAGCCCAGTTGCCTAATGGCACATTGCTGGTAGGGAAATAAGGATAGACAAAATGAGATTATTGTTTTGTTACCTTGAGTATACTTGGTTATTGTAAAAATTCTGTTAGCTTTTTTTCTCATAGTACCAGGCTTTCAGCTGGGATCCAGACTCTCTCTCCAACTACCATCAACTCTGAATGTCTGTACCATACTAAAGATCTCCTATGAAAGGAATCAGTTTCTGTCCTTCTAAATTACTTTCCCATGCTTCTTTTCCTATCTGCTCTTGCCCCTCAATAAACAATAGGGTGTGTGACAGCTCATTTTGCACCTGCTGCTCAGTATATCGCCTGTAGGGTAACCCTTACTTTCTCTTCAAATAAAATCTCTGAGAAGACTCCTAATAATAACAGTAAGGATGCATGAATATTTCAGCTTCAAAACATTTGTGTAATATTCCAGGTTGGTCTGCACATTGGTGTAGATATAATTCTTGCTGCTGCATTTTGACAATCATTGTTGGACAGGTGGGGCAGTTCTTGGCTACCACAGCTAGGAATGCCCAGGTAGAGTGCAAGACAATTAGTGTAAGAAACCCTGACACATAAACAGTCTCAAGAACAGGCAAAAGGCACTGCCATTGATCAGCTACATTGACAACTTTTGAACACTTCATTGGGTAATGCCACAAATACTGTGACAGGTTATCACAGCAGCTGCAGATATTGGCTTGATTGAGAAAATTTTTACCAGCCATTGAAATTACTGCATGATCACTGCATTCACATTCACTTTATCCTGTTTTCCTCTCCCACCTGCATTTGTTGTCCATCTTCTGGAATATCCTTGTGGCTACAAGAACACTCAGTAACAGTAAATATGAAGCCTCACAGCAATACAGATAAATCCTTGTTCTCTTTCCTTCCTTCTCCATATGTCCATTGGTACACTATTTCACTGGAAGTACAAACAGGAACAATTCCAAGGCTATGCCTAATGCAGGATTATATTGGCAATGACTGCTGCTTGTGCTGCAGGAAGGAAAGGGATGCTTTGCACTGCTCATCTCTGCATCAGTACTGGTCTCTCTGCAGGGGCCTGTGTATCAGTTTGCACTGGGAAATCAAATGCTTCAAAGCAGTGTTGTTCACAAAAAAGAAAGTTCACTATTTATGTAACACTGCCTCTGACCATAGGTCTGGAAAGTATCTTCCAAGATCATGGTACAATGTTAAGTTCACTGGAGCATGGGCATTCCATGCTGTTCTAAATCTTAAGTGTTAGGAAAAAAAAAAAAATGCATCCAGCCTTTGCTTTTGATCTGACCAGTGCTGTTAGTGATACTTTTGCCACATTAGTAGACTGACTAATTTCTTCATTAGACTACTCATAAATAATTACAGGTCACTTCTTGTAAAGTCTGTGCTTTTGCAAGAAGTGCATTAGTCAGGAATCATTGTTGCTCCGAGACAGAGTAACAGATGGCTACAGCAATAGTAAGAATGACTGTCTCTTGCCTCAGCAGCCTGAATGTCTAGTCACTCAAGAAAATAAGTTTGTTATGCCCCTGATTTATTTGAACTTTTCCTATTTCAACTCCAAAATGCACATAAATATTAAATTTTAAATACAGTTCTTAACATTTGTTCATTTGAATGAAAGGGATTACTGCCATAAGGAAATACATTATAATTTCCACACCTAACTTATAAAGCTGGACTGATAAATACTTACTCTTTCTCTCTGTTTGCAAAGAAAGATACTATAGAGTGCAAATGGAGTCTGTCTAAGAAGTCATTTGGAAATATTCAAATTTAATGTCTTACTCTGGCTTCAAGACTTAACCCTGAAGGCATATTTGTGTTATTTTCTCAGTTCAGTAGATATACCTGGGCTTCAGAGTGAAGTTTTATAGGCATATCTAATACAGTATGGGTACCTCCTCTTGATGAAGCCAGCCATCTGGGTTTATTGCTGTATTATGACTCCTCAGTTACCATGCCAAGGGGCAGAGGGAAGGCACACAAGAAAAACATTGGAGTTTGGTGAGACAGACAGCAGCTTCAGTGCATCTTCTGGGATGCTTCTTATCTGACAAAAAACAAAGCCCCTGTAACAACAACTTCCTCTGCTCCCTGGCCAGGCTTTGCTTCTGATGGTATAAAAGGCTCTAGTTGCTGTCCTTTAATCTTGGAGCATGAAAAATACAAGCCTTCATTTTGTTGCTTCTTGTTCTGAAGCCGATGCCAACTTCACAGCCAGCCTTTCTTAGCATCAGTGTTCTCACAACAGAGACTTTCATTTTTTCCCTTAGAATTACACTCTTTCTTAAAACAAACAAACAAACTAACATCTTCAAAGGAATACATAGATCAGCTCGTAGAGAATACATAGTACATAGTGGTAACTGACATTTCCATAGAAGAGAGGCTCATTTTTCATTGAGCTCTCTACAGTGAATAAAACCATGCAGAGTTGGAGGTAATTGAACAAGGAATGTCAGCTTTTCACAGTTTTTCCCATGTGTAATAACAATATATATTGTGGAGAGCAGGCTTGATAGTGTTAAATGTCTAGACAGCTCACCAGAAAAGATTCATTGCATTGTAACATCTTGATTCATAAAGTAAAATCAACCCATAAAGAAGAAGATACAATTTCTCCCTGACTCCATGTTGGCTGTGCTTATCCTTACATCTTTAATCCCATACTGCTTCCATACAAAATGCCAAGGCAGCACAACCTGCAGTAGCACAGGAGTTTGTGTCAGCTCAGTGAGGGAAGGCAGCCTCCCTGCTCCTCCCAAAAGAGTGATCATTTTATCAGGCACATTGAAGCTTAGAAATTCTAAGTTGCAATATAAACAATTGTTATGATTCCCAACCCAGCTGGTGCTGTCAGGGATAAAAACCTGCAGTCATTTGAATGCAGCATGATAAACACACTAGAACACTAATTTGTTCAGCTACTGTTCCAGCTTGTTACCCAGCTTTGGCAGATATAAGTGCTTAATTACAGTAGTGATGTCCACAAGTATCACAGAAGATGGTTTATCAGGTGTTTATAATGTGAACAAACATCAGACTGAAGTACAATAAGCAACAACCCAGTCCTCTAAAATTATGTGTGTAATATTGTAAAACATAGCCAGAAAAACAATATTTTTCATAGATAAAGAAGCAGGTTTCATTCTGGTAGTTGGATTATGGCCAATTTATGATGGGACCTATGCAGGACTGGTGGAACCTATGTGGTTTCTGCTCTGCTCTGACTTGGCAATTTCTTCAAAGGAAGGAAGCCAAGAGTTTGTAAGCCCACAGCCCTTTTGTTTCAGAGAATTCAGAATAAAATCAAATTGTAAATAAAGCAACCTCCAAAGTTTCTAGATGCTTCATGAAGCTCTATATATTATTGCATTTAATTAGATGTTATTGATTATTATATTATTATTTAAAGCTAAGGAACAGGGCTATTTGAGCAGTGACTTTGCTACGGAGATATGACATGGTAAAAGCCTCCCTTCCATTTCTGCACTGAGCTACACATTGTCAAAACCCTTCAAAAGAGCTACTAAATGCTTTTCTCAAAAAGAATAGAGCTGTACTTTATAAATATAGGTAAACCATTTCCTCAGTCTCTCCTCTTCTAAGACTTGAACACACTTGTAGTTTATTAACAAATTAGAAGGAGAAAATTCATAAGTGTTGACTTTGGTTGTCCAAGAACAGAGCCCCTTCCATTTTATGTTTATCCCCAGTTCCCAGTGACAAGTTGTGGTTGCAATTCTTGGTGGAAGAGGTTGCAATCTCCCTCCTGCCATCAGCTTGCTGAAAGGGGCTTTGCAGTGCTGCAAACACTAATACTTTGATTACAAAATTATGTTTGTGTTACCCCAGTATGAGCACAAGGAACCATGGCAGAAGTTGGACAGTATGAATAATCCATAGCTAACAAGTCAATAAAACACAACCTTCAAGGCCATGCTTCAACACTTATCAATATAAAGTGCAATTCTTTTGAAATTCACTGGAGAAATAGTCATATGTATCCTTGACTGCCACCAACTTATTAACTGTTTTCAACTAATTACATGATGTCTGTAAAAAATTTTAAAGAAACAAAACAAAATCAAGACTTTAAAGTCTGGGAATGGGTAGGACAGTTCAATTTTTCTTTAAATATGCTGTCATTTTGCTAGAACCCAGAAAACAAAACATGGGTACACACATAAAATGTGTATGCATGCATGCAATTAAAATATTGAAAAATGTATATATTTAGGAGAACTGGGGGAGTGAAGAAGCAGACTGTTTTTCCAATTAAGTATTCTCCTACAATGTATGAATGATAGGTGCTGACATGCTTATATATATTGAATTTTTAAATTATGAAATTAATGTAAACTTGTGAAGCAGTACCTTTGTGTGACTTTGGGGGGAAAATAAGAACAATTTTGACACCAAAAAATGGGTGACACCAAAAAGCCCTGGCTACTCAATTCACATAAAATTGGGTGAGGTAACTAAGACTTTGAAAAACCCACTAGCTGCCAATTTGAATTTCAGACAATTTAAAATTCAGGACATCCATTGTAGTTACTATGATTTGAAATCCTCAGGATGTGGTGTTTTAATGAACTAATTTTCAGGGTCTAATTATACCTGAAAAATCTTAGCCTGAGACCAAAAAAAAGGATTTAAGTGAACTTAAATTGACAACATTTTACACACATCTTGGATACTACTCATTAGAACCCAAGCAAATAAAGAGGAAATATTGCTGTATCCATTCTGAGCTGGATTTTACGACATGCCTGAAAATACAAATTTCAGTGTAAGTGTGTTTTTTATTTATCTCTGGCCAGACAGGCAGCCCTAAATCAGTTGAGCACTTAATTCTCACTTACACTCTGTTTTCAGAATTATAGATAGCACTTCATAGGCTTTGTGGATGTCCTCTGAATAGAGGTGAACACATACACACTGGGTATCCCTTGTGGAAAGAGACTTGGGTAAAACTGTCCTGTATTGTAAGTGGCAGTAATTATCAAAGTGGTGTTTGCTCTGAAAATGTATCCAAACCAGGGTACAGCTTATCTCAGCTGAAAGAAGAAGGACATTTTAAGCATTGCCAAAAAAAAAGGGTAATTTCATCATTTAGATCTTAAGCACAGGTGTGAATACAGGTTACAGCCTATGCCTGCTAAGGACAGAGAAAAGCTCTTTCCACACCATTAGGCTGGAAATAGGGAGTGTGGTTAGGGAAAAACCAGTCATATGGCAAAGTGCTGCAGTACTCCTATTTCCAGGAGAACAATACTCTTGAAAGAAGTTTGGGTTTTTTTACTATTGATATCCTGCAAATTACGATGCCCTCATTGTTGACAGAGATTCCCTTTCAATGCAGTTTATCAATTAACAAGGAGAGGAGCATTCCACGTATAGAGACCATGTGTTACCTAAATACACGGAGAGAGAGTTCTGGCTTGCTTCTGATGATTTTCTGTGCATTCAGAATAGCTTTTTGTTGTTTGATTTTTATTTTTTATAACATACATTTGCACAAAATAATCTAAAGCAGAACAAAACAATTATGTGGCAAAGTTAATCTCCTCTAATACATTAATGACCTATTTTTAGACAAAACATTGATTATTACAGTACCTCTCCTGTAAGGTCTTCTTTTATGATTATGTGAATGGATCTTTCAAAACAACCTGAAACTGCCTGCATTTGGCACAATACAGTAATTTTGATTCCCTTTCTTTTGTTCCCCTCAAGAGCTATTTTTCATTTCAGCTTGAGACTAAGAAACTCCTTTTATTTTAATCTGATTTTTTTTTTCTAGCACAGAAACAATCAATAAGGAACCTGCCTCAATACCAGAAGAGAATGACCTTTGCATTCTCAGCTGATGATACTGCAGAAAGGTTTGACTCTGGTGTCAGGCTATTATTTCTCTACATTTTCCAGCTAGGTGGAATTTTCCTAATACACCTATAAATAAAATTAAACTAAAGTAGTTTATTATAAATGAGCACAGATGTCTATAGTTCTGCTTGAATGACAATATCTTCCTTCACCAAACGTTATTTAGAGAGCCATTACAGGTTTTACCAGGAACAATTTTAAATGTAGGGAATTACTTGAAAACTTGTGAATTAGGGGTTTACAGCAGTATTGCTTCTGTGTTTTGGTGAGGTGATCAAAATAACTGTGCTCTTATCTGAGCCTTTCTGAACCAAATAGATCCATAAACACCTCATATATCTTTTCATCATTAATGATGTATGTTGCTGAGTTGAAATCTTTGCTTCATTCATTCCTGCCTTATGTGTTCCTACATGTTCCTACTCCCCGGCTTCGGGGAGCTGCAGAAATAGCTGGAATAATATGATAACTGAGACCTTGTGCAGGCTTCCTGTGGCACTGCTGGAGTTCACTCCTAGACCATTTAACTCTTTTCCTTCAATTTATTTCTTAATCATTTTAATTATGCTTCATTACATCCCCAAAATTGCCAAATGCTAAGGTTTTTCATGGGGTCATTCATTTTAGCAAGCTGAGCATTGCACATACTGCAGCAAAATCTGAACACCAGGCAATTTTACATTAATCATAAATTTTTAACTTAAAAACTGCAAGGAAAATATACATTCTTATCAGTTATGGCAAGTGCTTCCAAGTAATTCAGTAACAATCTGCCAGGATCAATTGTATTTCTTCCTAACTGTGCTAGCAGCACCACAGCACTAAGAACCAGAGAAATTCCAGTTTCCTGAACAGATGACCTCTATTCCCATGGCAGGCACACCACTGTGGCACTGCAGCAGCACCACCATCCATTCCAGAACCACAGGGCTTCAGGAAACCTTAAGGACAGCCAATGGAAACACTGCAATGCTGATTTAATTTCACTGTTTTGTGGGAAGCCACTAGCTCATTGTGAGTTGGGAGAGTTTTTACGTACTAAAACTTACAGAGGCCAACACTTGCTGTGAGTTCTCTTGAAGACAAATTGGGATCTTGCCTGTAAATTGGAGGTTCAGCTATCAAAAAAGATACTCAGCCTACCAAAGGTGGTAGAAAGTTCTGCTCATAGACTGCTCCTAGGCACTCTAGACAAATTGGGCTCTTGTCTATAAATTGGAGGCTCAGCTATCAAAAAAGATACTCAGCCTACTAAAGGTGGTAGAAATCTCTTCTTGTACAGTGCTCCAGGGTCAGCAAAACAAAGGGGAGGGAGCTGTCTGTGAATTGTTTATAATATTATTGTCTACTACCAGAGTAAAGTGTGAGTAGATCAGGACATCACAGTTTTCCTTCCTGGAGTTACACCTCTGTCTAGTTGCAGAATTTCTATGCAGCAGAAGGAAGTCCTGGTGTATGGAGGTTCAATTTAGTGTTATTGCCCTTTATAAATATTCCTCCTAGAAAATAAAAAAAAAAAAAAATAAGTCAATCTAGAATGACAAAACTTCATTTCTTTCTTTTGTTAAATTAAATATGGAGGTCAATTAGACTACAGCATCAAACCTCCTCTTGTAGCAGCTTGGGGAAAACACTACTTGTATGTAAACCAATTGTAATACTCTTCACAGAAATTAGGAAGTCAGCTGAGGGGGAAAAAAAAGATTCTATAACTGTAATTGGAAAAGGACTGTGAAAGCAAAAGGTAGTATTAGTCTCATCTTTAGTAAAAATAATGTGATGAAACAATCCTTCAGTAGGTGCTTCTCTGCATTGGGAAGGGGAAAGAAGTCAGGATGAGCACCTTGAACAAGACATATGACTTTGTTTTATAAAGTAATCCAGAAGTGTCAGCATTTCGAAAATAAAAATAAAAAAAAAAAAAAATATTTTTTCAATACTATATTAGGTGAGTTCTTTTGCTTGTGCTGTAAATTCTATAATAAAAAGCAGGAACAATTAATCCTATGGTAAAAAATCCTCATTAATATTATGAACTGCTAGATTTTGTAGTCTTAGAAGACTTGTTATGTGCTTGTATTACCACTGCAAGTCTGGATCCTGATACAAAGTCAAGATTGAAATCTGTATGCCTGACAACCTATCTTACCTTTTGCCAATGTTCATGACCTTTAAGATCAATAGTTTGCTGAATAGATATTAAAAAAAAAAAATCTATTTTTGCTCCAAACCAAATGTTTACATTTATTAACAATTTTTATCAATTTTATGTATTTGTTTATGATTTGCTTTGCAGTTGTTTTGTCAGCTTGAAGTGTGTACAAAATATAATGCATTGAATAGATATTGCAGTTATAAAAACTTCAGATCTGTGATAGGAAAAAGAATGGGCTCTTTGACATTGAATCAGAGTCAAATGTATAAAATACCAGTACAATCCCAATATTGGATTCAGATGAAGGCTTAAACATTTTAATGATTTTTAAGAAGGAATTAAAAAACTCTCAGCTTGAGTCACCTGAAGAAGGGGACAAAAGAAACCATTTTTCCATGCACTTTGTATGACTATTATGTATATAAGCGTTATATGTGCATAGCAGATCCTGATTTTTGCTTGCAGATCTTCCCCTAGCTTTTACTGATGAGTATAATTTACCAGAAAGAGAAACAGCAGTGCTCTAGGAATTATTATACTGAAATGGTTTCCATGGAATGACTTTCTAGCAAGGGTGTGCTTGGTTACTGCAAAGAGTGGCAGCCCTTGTTTTATGTCCCTCACTCACCCTTCCTTTAGGCTCTAGTGTAGAAATCTTTCCAGCTGTGAGGATGATGCTGCTGGATGAGTGTGAGCAGTTGTTGCAGTTTTGCGTGCATCATCTCAGCATTAGCATGAGACCATCTTTCTTTGGAAGCTGCTGCTTCACTCTTTGTTCACGGGTCTGTAGCATGTGTGCAGTGCAGCATTTCCTTAATCCAAAGGACTCCACTGAGACATCGTTGCACATCTGTAACTTATCTTCAAAAAAAAGAAAAATAAATATTTTCCTTCCTGAAAAAACATATTTAAGAATATAACAATGTTCTCTTTTTTTCATTTGGACCTGTTCACACTGGACCACATGCCATTAATTTATGTTTGGCTGTCTTCTGTGATTATACAATGCCTAGCAATATTAGCTTTCAATTCTGAGTGATTGTCTTGGTTTGGAAAGACAGGTATCTGCCAGGGAAAATTGGGGTTTCCCTTAGAGTGGAGAAAATAAACCCCTCAACCTTGCCAAATTATAACTTTTCTATTAAGGGCTTTCAGGCAAAGATCTGGGAATAGGAATAACAGTTCTTTCCTAGGAATATTAACAATACAAATATAGTAGAAAACAAAACCACCCAACCAAACCAGCAACAAACAAACAACAATTTTGGAAAACCCTAAGAGAGTCAGAGGAAATTACCTGACTAGTTAGGGTGTTGGAAGCAGTCCAAAAGTGAGTCCTCCTGGAGTGGCAGATGTGGTTCTGTTGAAGTAGAGATGATCCTGCAGCAAAAGGGTCCAGAGACANCCTCTCTCCCCAGAGTTACAAGAGATAAAGAAAAACATCTCCCCAACTGCTTTTAACAATGAAATAGAATACACACCCCTGGCTCCACGACCCAAGACAGTGATACTTTTAGACACAATTGCAGTGTATCACTAATATTCTTCCTCTGCAAAATGTCTAGGAAATTTTCCTAAAACCATGTGCTACAAACACATCTCTTGAGGTTAAGGAATAGACCACTAATGCATGATGTATGCGTGTTGACTCCTTAACACAATGCAGAGTTCTGCACAGCAGCTGCAGATTCCACCTACTTTAAATTTTATCAAGCATGTAGTTGATAGTAATGAATTCACTTTCAGATGATATAAAGTGTATTCCTTGACTTCCAGTTATTTCTGTAGTCACAGGGTATAAAATTATATAATTAAAATGTTTTATTTATGGCTATAGGAAATGATAGTAATACTGTTATATGAACAAAATTAATGTGGGTTTATTTTTTATTTTTTTAATTACTATTAATTCAATGTGGTGCTTGCAAAGTGTATCAGGCAGGCCTATTCATGGATATTATGTTTCTTCTGCATATCCATGAAAACTCTTCACTTTCATGCAACAGCTAACTAATAAAAATAATATGCTCACAGTACTAAAGAAGGAGATTACTCTGTTTATTTCCAGAGTGTGTGTATCTCTTATTGCTTCTTTTGGGTGCTTTTTATTGGTATGTATATGACATTCAAAGAAATAAACTTGAACATTGTTTTTAGTGTGGTAAAGTTGCAGAATATAGTCTGTTAAAATTCTAGTAACAATATAATTCTAATAACTTTTTGCATTTATTAATTGAAATATTAAGGTGTTGATGTGTTTCACATTTTAAATATTTAATAAATTAGATTTTATTAACATACTGGTCAATAAAAGCAATGCTTATAGATTATTTACAAATAAGCTTAAAGTCTTCATTTTCATTAACTTTTCATAAGACATAGAATAGAGGTTGTAATTTCATGAGAAACTGCATTTTTTTTCTGTATTATCAATTGATATTTACTTTAGAGGTGATTACTCACCGTTCACTGGGGTCCTGCATATAGATTATAGGAGGTTCATTTTGTTGTTGTACTTGAGCTGTTTTCAGATTATTACTCTACTGAATATTTAAATATTAATTCTGCAAGTAATGACCAATCTGGAAATATAATGCCTAATAAAGGAAATTGGCTATATTTGCCATAATTTCAGTCCAGCACCTACACATGCTTACACTGGCACACTGCTCCCAGACAAGGATATTTCCCAAAGTTTTGTTTTAGAACCTTGACATTCCTACTTTTGAGGACATACTAAAAATCAGAGAAAGACTACCACCGATTTCTCACTGATTTCAGATCATTTGTTGTCACTTCAACCCCTTTTATTTTTGAGCAGCTGTTAAAAGACAGAAAGCTCTGTGTAGCCATTTATAGAATGTGTATCAGTGTGCTACACAAAATGGTGATGCTGAGCCATTTATAGAATGTGTATCAGTGTGCTACACAAAATGGTGATGCTGAGTGTGGTTTGGATTCTGTGAGAAAACCAGAAGCATTCCAAAGTCCTCTTGGGTCCAGCTATAAAATATTTTCCATTTTAATTTTCCTGCTGTCTTTGGGAGGTTTGTTTGCAGAAGATTGGCAAAATCTGATGCCTAATAAGATTAAAATTTAAAGACTAATAAGGCTCAATTGCAAGTACATTCATGGCTGATTACCCCTAGTTGAAGCATGTCTACCTCACAAGCATTTCCAGAATGACTCGATTTATTTATCCCAGGTGATCTTCAACAGAGATGAAAGTGCAATGTTGTCCACACAAAAAGGCAGATGTTTTATTGTTTTTTTCTTTTACAATTGAGATGCATGTTGCTATCCCCCAAAATTAACTATAATGTTTTTAACTATTAGGGCTAAAAAGAAGATGAGAATAATGAATATTAAAAAAAGACTCAAAAAGAAACAAGAAAAGCCAGTTTTTAACAATGTTGCTTTTGGAATTATAATTAATTGCTGAGTCTAAAAGCTCAATATTATTAGTTAATATTGATTATAGATACTTTAAAAGTTCATGATCAACTCAATTCCTCCTTCAGTTTTTAACATGTTGTTACTGAAGGCAAAAAGGCATTGCTTGAATAAATGTCTTTGGTGAAAGCAGAGGATCACTTTCTGCAGAGAAATGCAGGGAGCAGTTCTTGGGCAGCCTCAGGACAGCAGTCTGACTGACCAAGCACCTCTCCATGAGAAAGCACTTCACTGAGTGAAAAGGAGCAATGCTGAGTGGATGCATTCGAAACTGTGAACTGCTGCCCCTATGGATGGCAGCAAAACTGTGACAAGGCAGCAGTTCTCAGCTTTTGATTAATTTTTGAGCTCTGAGGAAGATGCTGCCTTGTGCTCTGGTTGGTTACTGATAAATGGTTTTTTGTATCCATGCAAAGTAGAACAACTGAGTACTACTATAAGAGTGGACAGGGCATCCAGAATGAAGAACATTTCCTTTAAGAATATAAAGGAATAACTTAGTATTCAGAAGGAAAAGGAGTTTTATAGCAACACCAAATCAGCATCTTACCTCAAGCAAGTGGCTACTTAATGCCTTTCTTCCTTGATAACCCATTTGGTTTCTCCAGTGAACATTTTGGGGGTAGGAGAGTGAAACATTTTTCACAGGTAGGCTCTAGGAATGACCCTGAAGACAGCATCTCATCTGGAATGAAGTTGAGACGAGGCTGTAATTTTTAATTAATTCAGAACTGGTTAGGTTTAAGAGCAATGAAAATAGAAAATGCTCTTTTTCCTAGAGCAGATGAAGTAGGGACAGCATTTATATCATTTCTGTAAAAATTAGTTCAGCAGCAGTAATGCACATTCTGTAAAACAGCTGATAAACATTTCTGAAGGCCACTTGGGGGCCTCCTGTAATACATAGTGTTAAAATAGAAGGTTATAGCTCAGGAAAAAAGGAAAATACAATTCCACACTGAAATGTTGTACAATGAAACCTTCTGGGTAGTGGTTACACTTGTTCATGGACAACAAAAGAGATGAATTAATAAATGCTGATAATGAAAGATGGAAAGATCATAGCTGCTTATCTCAACAACTTGAAATGGACCTTGGGGTGAAAATCCAGGAACGTTAGATCCCAAACAATTCTTTTCCATCATGTGCCACAAAAGTTCTTTCACCTTTTTTACTGAAAAAAAATAGTTTATAGCTTCTTATAAACAGCTGTTGGGTGAAGACCTGATCATAAACACCAGTTTGGATCTGTCTCTATCCAGCAGAGGGCAGTAAGATGCACATACAGCATGGTATGTATATTATAAAGGGGTCTTTTTGACAAAAGCTCTTCAAAAAACATTGATTAGAAGCCTAATTTCATTATTACTGTTAATATAATAAGACATGTTTGGTATTACAAAAGTTATTATTTCTGGGCTTTTGTGTCACTCATAATTGCTTTCTCCTACTGGTTAATTATTTAAGTGAATATATTTTTTAAAATTGCATTAATGCAGTAGCATTATTTTGTCTGTTTTGCCATCTAAATTACATACACCAAGCTTTTTTCCTCAGCACAATTTTGAAGGCAAATCATTTAAGCATATATAACTTTAATCAAATAGTATCTGGCTGAAATCAATGCCAAAGTACTGATTACAGCAAGTGGTATCCTCTGTGTTGTTCCCAGATAAACATATCCAATGCTAGTAGGAACTTCCTGCAGTTCTCATGTTATGAAAATTCCTGGCAGGAAAGTTAAAATAAGAAAGAGCAGAGCATGATCACTGTGAAAAAATTTGGTTTATTTTTGACTTTATAAGTGCATGTGAATAGCTCAAGAGCATTGCTTTCCCACTCAAATATGTTGAATATGCAAATTACCAGGGATGAAATGGAATTAAACAAGACCTACGAATCCCATGAAACACCTTACACCTAGATCACAAGATAACATAAAAATGCAACAGGTTTTGCTTGTCTGCGTGCGTTAGGACTGGCTAGAGCAAGGGTAGCAGGTGAGATTTCCTTTTGGAAGGCCAAGAGTAACTGGCCTTTCATAACCTTTCTTCTTTGGGGAGTTGAATGCAGTTTCTGAGTTAACTAGTCACAGGTGTGTAAACCCACATCTCCAGAAATTGGAGCACAAATGGAGAAACTGGAGCACAAGTCTCATTAATCAATTTATTAGCTCATTCTTCATGAAAAGAAGGAAAAGTAACTAATGTTATGAACAGGAATAAATATAGAGTCAAGACTGCAAACTTCTGTAATGAAAGATTAGAAATCTCTGGACTCAGTTTTTTTTATATCAAAATCACTGGCAGCATGTGATAAAAGCAGGAGGGGGCCACAAGAAAGTTGGAATTTTCTCTGCTGAGGCTGAGCTGTGGTTAGCTCAGTCAATTACAGTTTTCACAGGCACTTCATGTTTGCTGATCATTAAATGTCCTCCCAAGGAATGACACGTGCAGAACATAGCAAGAGCTGTAATGTTCAGTGTTTTCTTTCATTGCTGTTAATGTCATAACCTGCCCTGCCAAAAAAAAAATTGTTCCTAAAAGTTGTGTTGGCTATTACAGGAAATAGTCTCAAGCAATTGTAGAATGGCCAGGTAGGTGAGTAGATATTTAGTTCTGCTGTCGTCTGCAATTCCAGAAACACTTGGTAAAGAGCACAGATGCTTTTAGAACCAAGATCTCCTTTCCACCTGACCTAGTCCAGCTTTTGTTGGTTCATAGTTTTCCTTGGTTTTCTTTTTTCTTTATATTTGAAATGGAGAAATCATTCCCTGAATCCAGAAAAAAAAATATCCACAGAAATTATAGCCTGTTATCCAAGTTCCTAAATATGTTCTTGGTAACTCATTACATTCTCTGCTTTTGATTAATGTAAGTTAAGAACAATTGACCTGAAAACTGACTCAATATGCATCAAGTAAGCAGAGAAAGCTTTTTACACAGTGGCATGGAAATGATTCGCTGATCTAAAAAGGTGCATGCATGTTTGCATGTTATATGTTCTTTGCTGCAATAACAATGGCTGTTATTTGATCCAACACGAGTAATAATTTTAAGTATTCATGGTCACTAGTCTGGAAATTCAAGATTACTTACAATTTTGTGTTATTATAAAAGATGAATTTATGCTGTGTTTGCTTCAAAATAGAAACAATTATCCAGAGCTTTTCCCCTTTGGAAAAGATGTTCATCATTTTGACCTTAAGTTATTGTGGTAGTTTAGCTCGGACATGAGGCGGTGGGGTTTTTTGGTTGTGGGTTTTTGTTGTTGTTGTTGGGTTTTTTGGTTTGGTTTGTCTTGGTTTTTTTGTGGTTTTGGTTTTTTTTGTTTGGTTGGGTTTTTTTGTTTTTGTTTTTTGGTTTTTTATTTTTTTTGGGTTTTTTTTTTTGTTTTTTTTTGTTTTGTTTTTTGTTTTTTGGGTTTTTTTTGTTTTGTTTTGTTTTGTTTGTTGTTGTTTTTTTNGTGGATCTGAGCAGATATTTTTGTTGTGGTCTGTGTTATTTTTCTTTTGCGATGTTTTTGCAGAGATAGAGATGAGAAGCCCTCTGTGCTAGTGAAGGAGTAAAAAAGGTATCTCTGTTCCTTGAGAGGAATAATCCTTTATTTTTGGAGGTATTCATCTTTAAAAGGTGAATAATTCAAGAATCTGAAACCCATGACCCATAAGCAGCTTGGGAAACTGCTCATGGGAGGGGTCACAGAAGCAAGTTGCCCCAGGCAGCTGTTTTTGAGTCAGTTAAAACCCACAAGAGAACTGTTCTAAGTTGTCAATGGGATCCACAACTCTTTAAAAGACTCCTCTCCCAAAGAATTGATGAAAAGAAAAGGAAGAGTGTTTTGAAGGTTTCATGTGGGTTTTTTTTTTTTTCTTCTTTTAGTACTTTAATAAAATCTGTTTACTTTTAAGTTGGGCCTGTTTTGCCGTTTTCTCCTAATTCTCTCTCACAGCAAAACAAGACATTCAAACCACTACATTGAATTTGGCAAACAATTCGACAAACGTAAAACCACTACAGTTATATGTAGCTCTTTTTCCTGATAGCAGCAAGCAGTAGGAAATATAGAGTTCAAGGGTCTTAATGATGAATGTGGCTGTTATTTACACTCTCTATACATAAACTGACTTTTGTTATACATAAACTGACTTTTGTTATACATAAGAGTAGAAGAAAATGGTATGGAGAGAATGGCACTGTGTTATTAGTATCATATGCTCTTATCAGGCATGAGGGGTTTTAAATTCATTGGTCATATCTATGTGCTCTAATTTATAATATCTGTGTTCAATGTACACTTAGCTTACCTGTAATCATTTTTTTTTTTCTTTTTTTAGATCAAAGCTCTGACTTCTCAACTGCTTAGGTTTAGGAACACTGAACAAAAAAAATTAAATCCATAGCTCACACCCTTGTAGTTACAAGTGTCATTCCAACTCTGAATGGTCTTTAGGATACGATTGTAAGAGAAAAAAGGGAGTTTTATTCCAAAGTGGAGTATTGCAGCTGACTAAAAAAGCATGAACAACTGACATAATTATTTTGGGAATTCCAGTGGGAACACATTGGTATTTGTCAACTTTGTAGAATATGGTTTTCAACCATAAGATGAGTTAAACAAGTTGGATTAGAGACATCTGTAGATTTTTAGGGAAGGAAAATGCAAGTCTGCTTTGCACTTCAAGCTTCTTTTGCAAGAGGCTGCCTGGTGCTGTTAAAGATCACAATGACACACACTCCAACTTCAGAAGGCTGACAATGACTCCATTTATTTCTGGTTATTTCTTCTCTTTTATACTCTTCTACAAAGAACAACTCAATTGGTGAAAGAAAGACAAACTTCTTCAATCACATTGGTTAAGTCAGAGGGACATCAAGAAGTCCCTCCTAGGGAAAGGAATGTAAACAAAGGTTACAGTTAGAAAAACGTGTCTCTTGTTGACAGAAAACTCTCTGGAAAAAGAGTTTCAGAAAACCAAAACATCTCAGGCACGAACCAGGGCTACAGCTACCATTTGATTCTTATAGAACAAAGGTTATAATTTAATTTATGCAGATCTAAATTCATCAAAGACCTATTGGGTGTGGTTGAGCTATGGAAGTCTACTGAAGTGAAAAATTAAAATGTGCTCTTGATACTGGAGTATTTTTGAATACTTTCAGTATTCTGTATTTTATGTATGTACAGGCACTTGTGACTCTGGCATTAGATGACTCTGTGACCCTTGAAGAAGATTATTAATTTGCCCAAGCTGCCTGAAGGATTCTTTTATATTTCTCTAGAGTGTTAAATATCACAGAGCTGTATGGCAGAAAATTCTAGGAGAAACCTAGAAGAAAAAAATATAAATTGACACAGAAGGAAAAACATTTAAAAAATATTAAAATAGCAACAGATAGGGTCTATGAAATAAAATTTAAAATTCTACATAAAATTGCTCTATACTGTCTCAATTTGTAGATTTAACATTATCTCTACATTATAAATATGAAAAAGTGTTCTTGCTCCTTCATTAGCATCAGTAAGATTAAAAAAATATTTTCTGTCTGTCTAAACAAATCAGCTTAGCGACTAGTTCAGGCTTGTTCCTGTTAAGAGAGATAGCCTTACATAATAGATCTGATTTGTGCAGCACAATGAAGTTTTGAACTCAGTTTATTGTTTGCTCCCAAATGAATTCTCCTCTGTTAGACAATATATCATAGTGCCTGAAATTTGCTGACACTCCTGCTCAGGACAAATCTTCAGTGAGAGCAAAAGCAGAGCACTGTCTTCCTGAGAGATCTTGGCTATGAAATTCTCCAGGCATGGTAGATCATAGAACAAATTTTATGCTTTATAAATTGCATGGCAATTGTCCATCATTTATCTTGGATTGTAAAATTCATGTGTTACGGAAGCCTTAATAGCATTTTGGAAAAGAATCCGTGGATAAAAGCTATGCCAAGAGGTTGAGAAATGTCAAGGGATTTGTTTTTTTCCAGATCCTAGAGATGCTAAGTATCTTGCACATCCACTGAGGAAGACACATTTTTGGAGCTGTCTCAGAAAGATAAATCGTGGACCTTCAGTCTTTTTTTTTTCATCTCAACATCCCCTTTTAAAGTTGTTCTGCTCAGATCCTGAGTCTGCATACCTGACAGTATAGTGAGTGATCAAACTAGAGCCCAAATTGATCCTGAAAGCCTGTATGACACAATTCCTTTCCTCCACCTTATCCTTCTAAAACCTTGATGTTTGTTTAAGGCAATAATCACATGTGTTGGGGGTTAGGTTTGTTCCTTTTTTACCTAGAGAATTTTTCCCCATAAAGTTGCTAGGAGACTAACTACTGGGTGCCTATGAGTGCTTGATCAAAACAAAGAGGTGGCCAAAAGTCGGGAGGGGGAGATAACACGAGGTTTGGGGCAGGTAAAGGGCGGGGGTGGGGGCAGATCCTCTCTCTTGCTCTCAGCATCACAGAGAGGACGAGAGGCTGCTGCTTGCTGCGGGAGGAGTTCATTGTCCCACTGGGTCTGGTCCTGAGGAATCTACCNTGTTATACATATGAGTAAAGAACTGTTATTCCTACCTCCATACCTCTGCCTGAAAGCCCCTTAATTTCCTAAATTATAATAATTTGGAGGGAGGGGATTTGAACCCATTTTATAAGGTGGCCCTGCCCCTCCCTAGCAGATACCTGTCTTTCAAACCAAGACAACTTGGATTCATCAAATAGTTTGATCTAAAGGGATTATTAAAGATGATCTGGCCCAGCTTCTTGGGGCATCTTTCCCTAGACCAGGTTGCTCAAAGCCCCATCCATTTCCAATGGATGAGAATCCACCACTTCTCTGTGGACAGCCTGTACAAGTGCCACACCATTCTCACCATAAAAAAAAATCCTTTCCTTAAAGCCCATCTCAATCTACTCTACATATGAAGCACTGGATATTTAATAAAGTTGCTTGGAGATGTCACTGCTGTTCAGTATCACTGATAATGATATGAAAACTTCTGTACATAAAGCACTTTTTATTCACTGGTTTAAGGAGGGAATTCTATTTTTCTCTTATTTTTATTAACAGGGAAATAAAGCCTTCTGACTTATGTGGATTAAGACCCTAAAACTTGCAGATATGTCTCTTTACTACATGTATAAAACTAATGTTTCGTGCTGTTGTTTTAGCCATCTGTATTTTAGCCTGGCATTATATGGCTAACTGATTAAATTTTTACGATAACATACGAAGCAGCTTGAATCAATTTTGTGTGTTACTATGCCCTTTCCCAACAGCAACGAATTAAATACTATGCCAATATATCTATATATATTCATTAATGCTTCCTTTATTTACATTTCCTGCTGTACTTTATCTCTCTGGACACGGAGTGACCAAAACCTCCTTCTGTGGTGAGTAGTGGGATCAGAGGAGTGAACAAACACCTCTGAGAAGTGATATGGCTCTAAAATGTATCATCCTCATTTAACAAAATTTATTGTACTGTACACTTGCCCACAGCACATCCAGTGTGGTTCTGCTTGATGAACCACATTGCATCAATTGTGCATTCATTATCTTATCATAAGTGTAGGTTCATGGATTTGAACCAGACAGAGCTGGTTTGTGAATTCACTGAAGCGATGCATTCACAAAGGGGAAATGCCTCATCTTAAAAAGAAACTGGTTGAAGCAATTATGACATCTTGGGAGGAAGGCTTCTTGGTACAAAAGTGCCCTCACAGTAGCAAAAAGACGGAAAATGGGCTGCCCTAGGCTTTCATCAACTCAGAGGAAGAGCTATTCCACAAACCAGATAAATTGCAAAAGCAGAGAATAAACCAAGTCTGTGACATTGTAAATCTGAGCATGCTTGGTTTCTGCTTTAGTGGCAAAATGCATTTAAGATAAAATTTATTGATTTCTAAATGTGCCACAAGTTCATATGCTTGTTATTCATTAACACTTTCTTGCTATGAACATTCAAAACTTGGAGCCATCTTTACATGGAGACTTGCTAGAGATGAGCTTTCAGTGTGGAAGTTTGAATTCTATCAACCACAAGAAGAAAAATAAAATCACTACATACATAATCTTACTTATTGAGTATCCAACTGGGATGCAAGAAAAGTATAATTTGCTTTGCATAGTTGCATGTCAGCTCTTTAATTTACTAGCAAAAAACAAACTAGAAATTACTATTATTCACAAACCACTATATGATAATGAACTTATTGATAGCCAAGAATCGTTCACTGAAGAAATAAAAAAAAAATCTGAACAAGAAATACATTTGAAAGGTTCTGGAATGCTAAATGTTCATCATTTAGCTGTCAGTAAGAGCTGCATGGAGAAATCCATATGCATTTTGAGAACACTTCTCTCAGTAAGCTGTATACTCCAAAATATAGAAAGATCTTGTAGTTACACATTACATTCAAAGTTTTCTTCCAAAGACTCTGAACATCATAGTAGAGATAAGAACACTGCATCCTGTAGATGTCTATGATTAATGCCCTTGCCCAAACATAAATAGCATTGCAAGTGAACCTAAATGTAACTACACATGAACAGAAAATAGACAAGGAACATTTCTTTTTTCCAGATTCCAAAAGTGGCATCCCTGACCTGTCTGAATTACACTACCAGTACTTAGATCTATGTTCCTGCATTTCTGCTGACAGCACCTGATCTCTTTTCCCAGTATTTTTCCATCCCATAGGGGAGTTGGTGGAGGACTAAGATAACTGTAGCTTATAAGACATTGTCTTGCTGGGAATAAAGAAATTGCTGTAGCAAGCTGGACTGAATAAGAATTGGCTGTTCTGTTGAGATTTTGATTTATGTGTCTGAACTATTTATTCTCATATTTAATTTTATATTGCAAAGTGCTGGATTTTACACAGGCAAATCTAGAGTGTCTGAGTGCTATTTTTTGTCCATATAAATCTCTTGCACATTCATTGTCCTATATATAATTTACATAAGGCGACATGTTAGCAGCCCATGATTAAATATGTGGCATTGCACTGGTGTAGTATGAGGGTAATTTTTCTTTTATTCTGCTTCAGTTTCTGTATAAAGAGAGACATATTGTTTTGTTGTTGTTGTTGTTGTTAGTCAAGAATTCTTTTTGCCTGCATATGTCAAATACGTGGTCTAACAGACTCTCAAACATCCCCTGGACTTTCTCCAACTTCTAAATGCTGTGTTTTTCTATTTCTCTGTACACAGGTTTAAGCACTTCCCTTAGGCTGCTATGAAACCAGAAAAGTACCTAGAAGGTGGAGTGTCAGAGGTGAGTAAACAGCTCCACATCACTTTTCAGTTCAATTTTGCCAGTATTTCAAGAAAATGCAGCACTCCACATATTTTACTTGCCACGTTAAATTGTGATTGCAGTGCTCCGTCATCTTCTGCACAGACCTGGTTTAGAAATAGAAGGAGCAGAGTATCTACAGCTGTAATGACTTTCCCTTGCTTCCAATGCATCCAAGTGAGAAAGTCAGCATTAGAAAATCTAGTTAGTGACTTTCTTATTTAATCTATTTAATCCAACAAAGCAAACAAGTGAATATTTGGTAAAGGACATGTACTGTGACTTGAAGTCACATCATACAGCAGTCTCATGAGAAGAGTGCTCAGTCTGCATAAGAAAGAGGTATGCAAAAGCATTTGCTGTAGTCAGGAGTAAAACCTTATGATTAATAATGATTAACACACATAAATATTATATGAAAAAGATCATAAATAATTGAGATCCACACGAATAATAAATAGACAATGTCTTACTGAAATTTACTTTTCACAGATGATTTGTGTATTTAATGCCAGATATGAAAATCGCTCTTGAAATGATTATGATAATAAATCTCAAGCTCATCAGGTAAATAGTTGTGTCCCTCAAAAAACACTGCAATGAAACAAAACACTTTTTTATTTTTTTTTTTTTTTTTTTAATCTTTGAGCAAAGATATTACAGAATCTACCTTGCTTTGACCATTTAATGTGAACTTTGAGTTATATCTCTGGCTTGAATTGCTGACAAAATGAGAATAAGCATGACATGATGGATAGGATCTGCCACGTTAATAAGTAAAAGTCTGGAAAAAATTAAGTTGACATTTGAAGAAGGGGGGAAAATGTCAAGAAATAATTATTTTTATTCAATATTTTTTGTGAGACGCTTACCATCCCTAACCAGCTCTGGGCATATTGTCTGCGTATTTTACAATCTGTCTAGAGTTTCCTTTCATTAATTGAGATATAATTAATAATAACCAATTACACATAAAATGCACTCTTCCTCCCTCCTTCTTGCCGTGCCTCCCAGCTGAGGTATTGCTGAGCCATTTCTTGGTCTTAACCACTTTCCTGCAAGTCACCCTCAGTCCTTTACATATATATATATGTACATATATGAAAACTAGGAAATTGGATTACTAAGATGCTCTCCCTAATTGGACCAGAAAACCTGTTTATTTCATTCCTTCTTGGCAAAACATTGCCTTAAGGGACTACAAACTCCTTAAAACACTGCTCATTCACTATGTATTTGATACAAAATGGGTATCTTGGACCAAAGCCCAAGGCCAGTTACAGCTGCCTCTGCAAAATGAAGTGTTCTTAAATCCAGTTCACTGAAACAGTGAAGCTTTCTTTGTGCAGAGGGGTCCTGTGTGCCTGAGCACCACTTATCCTTTCCTGGATCAAGCTTCAGTCATCCCCCACCACATTCCCTGATGCAAGGAATGCTGGCAGAACCTCCATAGGGCTTTTCCTTATGTCACTGAGCCTTAAATTTTGCTGAAACCCAGTGACTTTAGCCAGGAACCACATAGAGGATGGTCTACATTTCATGGCCTTAACTGTCTTGTTGCTTGTATTTACATTGGCTGTAAGTCCAGTGTTGCACATACACATCTGTGTTTTATGTCCTGATCTTACATGATCAACAGAAGAGGACATCCTTTCAAATCAGTGATGTAATGTCATTATAGAGTCTAACACAACTTCTAAAAGTGTCTTTTGGAGAATGTGAGTTGAGCAGCCCAAGAGCTCTCTCTTAGGCATTAGGGACAACAATATATTTTGATATTTGAATGTCTTTTGATTTTGATCTTCATTCTCAAACTCTAAATATGGCTGTTTCAAATGATATTTGTATTTTCTTTTGAGCTGAAAACTTATTTCAACACATTTGATGGACAAAATGCACCTGTATGATATGGAATAACACTGTATTGTCCTGTATCATGTAATATCTGATAGTCTTTCTTTTCCAGCTGGAAGCAATAGTGGATTGGAACTTTTCCTAACTGTGACTTACAATGTTAAGTTCCATAATTAACATTTTCAAGCCCTTTTTCTATATATTTAAGAGAAAACAAAACCAAAATTAAAAAATGCACCAAACCACGGAAAACTAATCACCAAATCAGATATACTTATCCAGGTATCTAATTGTACACACTCGCTATTCTATTATATATGATTTTTTCCAGCAAAAAGCAACAATTTGGAGAAGCATAACTCTGAAAGTCACAATTTTCCCATCCCTATTTTATGAAAAGTCATGTAAACCGAATGTGAAAACATCTCTATAGAAACTAAATAAAAGAACAGCAATTAAATCAGTAGAACAGTGTTGTCTGGGTTTTTTCTGTTCTTCTCTGTCTCTTTAAGAAGATTTTCTGAAGTTCTATTTCAGCCTTCTGTGTTTACCTTTCGCAATGGAGTCTTTCATGATTTTCACATAAACAACCTCTTTGTTATTGTAACTGTCTGTCCATGTTTACATTCTTCTCATAAGGATGAGACTGTTGATGGACTGTTGGGTTGACCAGTGTGGTTGGAGAGGAAGATTTTCTTCCTCCAATCCATGGTCACTGTTGGAATTCAATAAATGTTGAAGTCTGTAAATAAACTGCCCTTTTTTCTGCCTTGGACATTTCAGTGCGTGAGTGCTGTTTCTTTGTGTCGTGTTACGACCGAACAGTATGATTAATTGTATTTTTTTATAAATAAATAAGAGGAAAAGCAGAAAGACTTCCTAGACAATTTTGAAATGAATCTGCAGAATGCCACTACTTTTTTCTAATCCCATGCTGATACTATAACATTGATGTACTGAATCACACACACACGCACACATAAAAAGCATTTATAATTCACTAGAGTGAATTCGTGTGGTCTCTTACAGTGTAGACAAAAATTTTATGATGAAATATGATACTTATGAAAAATATAATCATGTGCAGCCTGAGTTTTCATTGCTCTGGATGAAACTGTATGAAAATTGAACCTTTGCAGGATCAGTGTACCTTTTAATCTGCTTGTCTATGCTGGTTACATGAAAATCACACTTTGTTATGGGACAAGAGTTGGCAGTGGTTGATAGTGGGTCCTTTCTGGATTTTCTGTGACAGTAAGACAAGGAGTAAAATTCTATCTCTTTGAGCCAACAGGATTTTTACCCATGACACCAGCAGAGCAAGGACTTTGTTGTGTGATTTTTGTTTAGAAAACTCTTTCCTCTGCTTAGAAAATTTGAACCCTTGGCCTTATCAGTGTGCAGGGTATGAAGTCTTCTGCAAATATATGACCAGTTTCCTATGGGAGGATCCTTGATGCTCATCCTCCAACTTCACAGGCAAGGAACTCTTGATGCTGTTGTGTCTTAGAAAACAGGTCTGAAATAATAGACATGTTCTGGTGGGGCACAAAGGGGAAAAGATGTTATGAAGAGGGATTGGCTAAGAATGACTCATGCTGCAGCTTCTCTCCCTTCTCCACGCAGGACTGATCTAGGGAATTTCTGCAATATTTGAAATCTTATAGCATTCTTACATTAAGAAGAGAGAAGGAAAAAAACTGCATCAGTTTGCTTTACTGCGCTGTCAGGATTTGATTCTTGAGCTGCTGTGCCCCTATTGATGTCTTAATGGAGTCTAAGAAATAATACTTTTGGCCTAGAAAATAATAATTCTACTATAAAGACCTGCTTATTTCCTTCTGTTCTCTTTTTAATATTTGTAAGGCAGTGATCCAGATAATTCATCATTGCATCAGGAAAATAAAAATACTTTTGCCAGGAGAAACTGAAATACTACAGACAGCTATATTGAAAGAAGTGACTTACAAAAATTCATGTATTTAACAATGCTTTAGAAGCATTCCATATTTCTACCAAGATCCAGTGTTAAAATAAGGACTTTGTTACAGTTTTGCACAGTTTATGAATGCTACGTAGATTTTATCTTGTCCAAAACACTTCAACATTTGCCCTAAACACTTCAATATTTACCCTGAGATCTTTGGGCTTCATTTATCTTGAAAAAAAACCCAAGTGTAAGCATGGTGAAGCTTAGGTTATTTTTCTCCCTCTGCAGAAATTGTATGATCTGCATCTTATATATCTCATGTTTCGTGCAGTGTGTTGCAAACTGGGTCTTTATCAGTTCATCTATCTCTGCTTACCATGTTTCATTGATATTTTTCACCTCAGACTTCAAACAGGTGGAGAAGATCAACTCAAAACAAAAAGAAAAGCAACACTGAAGTCAGAAAAATCCTGATAATGTTTATGCTTCATTGTTTATTTTCATAGAAGATATATGAAGATTTCAGAAAAGATGCACACAGTATTTATTATACTACTAATAAAAGGGCCAGATCTACATCAGAAACATCACAGTGTTATTTCTGTTTCAGAAATCACTGGCATTAATAATTATTTTGTAATCAACAAGTGTGAGACAATTCTGTTGGTGCTGCATAATACACTGGAACTGCCCTTATCCTTGCCCTGCCGCAGTGACCACAACAGCAAAAATGCTTTTGTCGGGAAACCAGGCTGCTCTAGTTTTTGCAGTAAGTAAACAAATTCTCTAAAGAATTTCAGTGTTTATAGACACTGTCTCACACATATTAACAGCCTTTAAATATGCTGTCAGAGTTCATGTAACAGCAGTGAACCTTTCCTTTTTTGTCACTCTTCCTGGGTGGGTTTTTGGTTAGTCTGTGGTCTGCTTGTTTATCGTGCCTTCCATTTGCTCTGCTCTCTATTAATACATTTCTAGGCTTCTCAGCACTACTTTGGAGTTATCAAGGCGTGTCATGGCTGGCAAATGTGAATGCTTTGCCTTGCTGCTGCTGTGCCATTTTGGGAGGACAGCAATCCAATTATGACAAGTTGTTTGCTATTAACCTTTGATTGCTGAGTATTGTTTGTTGAGATGCAAAAAGCAAGAACATAAAGGCAATTATAATTCTCTCATCCTTACTGATTTCAAAGACTCTTTCCTTTCTTGCCTGTCTGTTGTGGCATGAGCTCCTGGTTTCAATTCGTTCTCTTACATCAATGTGCTCTTTCAAATCTGTTCTAAAAGCTCATTTATTCTCAGCATCTCATTAACCAAACAGTCGTCTCTTATCTCCTATTATTATTTTCTGGTTTACCTGTCTTTTCATAAGCCTTGTTTGTATTCCCTTTTCTTTCTTACTTTTTCATCATGCTTATTTCCATAATTTATTTTATTGTACTGTTTAAAAGTTTAGTGCCTTAGCCAGGGGTGCTAAGCAAAACCCAATGTCAGAATCACTAAAATGAAATCATATCTGCAATGTGCATAAAATAAAAGCAGATATTTGGTTCTTCATTAACACTTAAGGGTCCTATCCTGGAGTTCACTGAAACCATGGAGGTCATTTAATGGGCTGCTGTCAGCTTTGGATAAAGCCAAGATGGGAAAATGAAAAAGCAAGGTAGAAGTAGAAATGGAGTAGAATGGAGTGGAGTGGAACGGAATGGAAATAAAATAGGTCCAAGAGAATATACTGGACATTCCCATTAATCATCTCTGTTAAAACATCCATTTTGATAAGCATGCAAAAAAACCCCAAACCCCAAAGTTTTTCAAAATGTAAAGTACATATGCAATGGAACTGATAAGACTAAACCCAGAATGTGAAGTAATATTCATTAAACACATGGGAATAATAACCAGAAAAAGAATTCTTCTATTTGGTGTAGCATTCCTGGCTTACCAGTCAGACTAATGTACAATGAATTGAGACCTTTGCTTCTTTTTGAAAGAACAACACATTGAAAATACTAAATGCCTATAGCTTTCTGTTGCTGTTTGAAATACATATTTTTGAGTTAATCATTGTATGATCACTTGCCTTTTCTTAATTCTATATTCCCTTAAAAGTAAAAACTAAACCAAAATAGGGATTTCTGCTGAAAATCTTATGAAACAACAAAAGAAAAGAACATTTCATACCAGATAAAATTTAGGAAGTAAATTCAGCTACATGTGGTGATGTAAAATAGACTTTGATATAATTTTTGTTTTCTTATATTTCTTTTCTATCTTTCAGGATTTAGAAATTATCATTCATGCCAAAAGGTGAATGATATTTCTAGTATCAATCACCCATTTCATATGCAAACTACAAAACCATTTTCAAATAAATATTGTATTTGTCATGATAGCGAAAAGGAATATTAAAGTGTTTTTTTTAAAGAGGAGAAACTGAAATTATACTAAAATTCTAATAGATCAAGTAATTGTGTCTGTTCATCTTTACCAATTTGAAAATTTTGTCTGTGACATTGTAATTGGGGAAAAAAAAATCCATTTGTTGCCTGAGAAAAGTTTTCTTTTTCACTTACTTTGACATGACATTAATAAGGAGTAAGCTCAGCAAAACACACAGTGAACTGTATGACTTAGCACCAATTAAGCCTTCCAGATAAAGCAATGTTGAGTTAAGTATGGCGCTGCAAATCTAGAACACACCAAAGTTACAAAGGTACCTTTTCCAATGGTAGAATTGGAATAGTAATTTTTATCTCTCTTGATTGTGCATAGAACTGCTCCATTTTGCCTACCATGAAAACCTATTTTGAATATTTTTATATTTTTGCCTAGGCAGTAGAAGCTCCTGCTTCTAGCACAATTTCAGGTTCAATATAGTATGTAATTTTCAGAAAGTGAACCCCAAAATACACTTTGTATAGGTGGTCACCTGGGATAAGTGGGCTTCTAGAAAATATTACAGTACCCTGAAACACTTGTTGATGGTAGGAGAATGATGAAAAGGAGACAAAGTATTTGAAATAAGTTCAAACAAAAAGGCTGACAAATATTACTGACAGATTGTTGAGATTTTGTCTAGTAAATAAAAGGAATGTTGGCCTGGAAATCAATAAACCAAAATTAGTGTGTTGGAACCAATTTTGGTTCATTGATTTGGGCTTGTACAAACCCCAAAGGGAAAATGGTCTATTTTATCAAAAGTAGAAAGGGAATCACAGTAATCACAGCAGCTGACTTGGGATTTGATTATTGAACCAACCTTTTCTTTTCCACTGTGAAGAAATTCAGGTAGATTAAGAGATTCTTAATATTATACTTTGAAATTATCTCAATGGCCTCAAGTGGATCTTTTTATAAAAAAAGAAAACATTACTGGGATTCTGCACTTACCCTTTTGGGTTCGTTTTGCACTTCTGTAATTCCATTTATTCAGTTCATTGATGTTGCTCTTTTCACATGAGCCAGCAAGCTGTCCAATGACAATATTTCTTCATGTCATTGAGGCAGATAAATGCTATCTACCTGCACCTGAGAGAAGTCTTTTGTTCTTGATGTTGATGACTATGATGATACCTCTCCCTTGCTGTTGCCCCTTAAGTGTGCAGGATCTCAGCTGCCCATTGCAGCCCATTGCTCTCTGTAGCTCTCAGCACTCTGGGACATCTAAAACACTTTTAAAAGTATAGAAACTGAGTTGGGAGGATGCTGATTCGTTGTTGGTATATTGCTGAGAGGATAACTGACTAGATTCAGCCTAGATTCACAGAAGGTTGGGTTTTCCTGTTGTCCACACAAGGTTTGTTCATTTTATGGAGGCTGGTGGTGAGAGTGGCTCACATATTTGGAAACCAAATTTGGAATAAGTAGATTAAATGTTACTATGTGCTTAGTCATAAGCAACCCTCTCAACCTTCTATAAGCAGAGATGAAGGCGGCAGTGACGCAGAATAATGTAAAAAATACTCTGATAGTTGTCCTGGTTTCAGCTAGGGCAGAGTTAACTTCTCAGTAGTGGTTACAGGGCTGTGGCTTGGATTCAGAAGGAGAATGGTGTTGATAACACACTGATTGATTTTTTTTGTTTGTTTTATTGGGTGTGGGTTTTTTGGGGGTTTTTTTTTGCTAAGTTGTGTTTGTATATAAACTGGGGAGGAGTTACCCATGAGGAGAAATAATTTGAGTTCAGAGAGGCGGGTCTGGCATTGGTGTGTGGGTAGTGAGCAACTGAATTGAGTGTCACTTGTTTTTATCTTTTTGTTTTCATTATTATTTTAACTTAACTAACATTATTACTGTATTTTACTTTATTTTCAATTATTAATCTGGTCTTAAACATTTACTTTGATTCTCCTCCCCATTCCACAAAGGTGAGAGGGGAGAGAGGTGGGGGTTGAGCAAATTAAGCCGTATGGCACTTAATTTCCAGCTGGGCTTAAAACCACAACAATTGTACAATAGCTATCAGATATTTTAAGAAATAAGCACACACAACAATGTGTCTCTGTTTATCTGGATCAGTGTAAGTAAAGTTTACTTCAGAGCTATGAACTTTTTAATTATGTGCCATTAATTTGGTGATGATTCACATAGTAATTTTATTTTTATTTCTGTAGTGGATCTCTGGCATTCTTTGTTAACATCGACAGATTTTTTTTTCTTATGTTACAAAAATTAAAATAAAATTAGCTAAGTTGGTCAGAGCATGGTGGTAATAGCACCAAGGTTGTGGGCCATACACTTACAGTTTGGACTTGATGATCATTGTGGGTCCCTTCCATCTCAGAGTATCCTATGATGCTGTGAAAACACACAACTCAGTAAAATTTCCTTTAACTTAGTCATAAAAATTGATCTCCTGGTTTTGGCCTCATTTTTCTTTTATAGTAATGATTAAGACACATAATGAAAATATTGCTAATTAAGTGTGACCCAATTAAAATAAAAATAATATATAAGAAAAAAAAAAGACTGTTATTGACTTTTCAGTCTGATGAAACAGGGGGGGTTTAATCCTTCTGATCTAGTATGAAAAAGGGCTAGGTTAATGCTAAATGCACAAGCAAGAGGAAAATAAATTTATTTTCCATTTCCTCCTCTCTCACACAAATATTTGTGCTCTGGTTTAGACTGTGAAAAATGTTTGGAGAATATTTAGCAGGTTGAAGTATCTGGGACCTTTCAGGAGTACTAATCAGTGCTTCGGACAGGAATGTTAACTAGTGATATTGACCACATTATTTCACAGTTATTATGTCTGTATATATGATAAAGACACAGAACCTTCTCAGATGTACCAAAGGTATAACAGTGTTACTCTACAATGGCCTGGAAATAACTTCACATCCAAAGAGGTTCTAAACCTCAGTGCCAGGTAAGCAAAAATAGGTGCCACTGGCTACACACATTCTCCTCAAGCCAGGAAAAGGCAGGAAAGAAAAAGTACTAATTTGCAGGTACTGTACATATAAAGCAATCAAAGTCCTCAGACTTTTACTCTGAATTGTCATATGTGAGGAGAATGATTGCATCTGTTCCAACTAGCCTCGTTACCAAAAAAAAAA
>VWYO01016358.1:152588-165102 GCA_013400275.1 Rhadina sibilatrix | reverse complement strand
AAAAAAAAAAAAATAGAATCTTGAAAAAAATCAGTACCTGGTAATTGATAATATATTCTAAAGAAATACTACCTGAAAGAGGAATGCACAAACGTTAAACAAGTAGGGAAGATTTATCAAAACGGAAGACCCAGCTCTTTAACGGATAGAAAGTTGCAGGCAAGAACTGATAAAACAAGGACAAGCTAACAAATGGCAAATGAAAGGGACAAATAAGTCATTAGGCAGGGTTGGCTAGACACAGTACAAAGCTATGATAAAGAGTAAGGCATAATATATTTGGGTAGGATTTTTGGTGAAGTGTTTCCAAAAACACAAGATGTGTTCTTATTCCCCTCCATTTTTTGAGCAACTAAAAAGATTATGAACAACTATTTAAAATCTTAAAGCAAGTAATGTTAGAAGTTCTGAAGCAAATCACTTCAAAGTGAAAAGAAATATGATTTAGGTACCTTTGTACACACCCACCATGGTACTTCACAAAAATGCCCACTTAATGTGTCAAATGCAGAAAAGAGATTTGAATTGCAGGTGCCTCTGAGGTGGGCAGCAAGGCCTAAGCTATTATTCTTCTGGGAAATGCTCTCTGGCATCTGCTTGGTTATTCAGTTTTGAATACCAGCATGTGCATTAAACAGTTGCTCAGCCCACATGAGTGATAAAAAAATATAAGTTTGACCTGTTGGTGAACACCTCATAGGGAGGAGTAACACTGATGTGCATGTGTGACCATGTCACACTTTCAGTCACGTATTTTTAGAGGTGTCAGTAAAGAGTGAGTGAGCTCACAGAAGAGAAACCTTCAGAGAATTCTGTAACACATTGGTTAGGGGGACTCTTAAATTTAAGTGGCTTCTAGAGCCTGGGGAAAATGTATCACATATTTTTGCCTCCTTCCCAGACTGCAACCAGGTATGGTCTGGAGTGCATTTATCCCATCTGTCCGAAGCCAGCTCTCTATGGACTCTGGTAGAGTTCTGGGACAGAACCTTAACAGGAAGACATTTTGTCTGTTCTACCACTGCAGACTAGTCCATTTGTCTATCTCCAGTTGTAATGAAAATATCTGGATACAAAAAAAAAAAAAAAAAAAAAAAAAANNNNAAAAAAAAAAAAAAAAAAAAAAAAAAAAAAAAAAAAAAAAAAAAAAAATCGAGGATCATGTTGACCTGTGCAAGGAAAAATGAAAAGGCATTACAAAGTCATTAACTAGATATGAAAAATTCTTGCCTGACAGCTTCATAGTTAAAAATCATTGGAAATGAGATGTCATGTAGGTGTTTACTCAGACAAGGGTAAGAAATGCTTGAAGTCATATTTCAGTGACCTCATTTTTTGTTTGTCCTGAATGAGAAAACAATGTAGGAGCTTTAAGATTTTTTTTTTCTTTGTTGCTGCTATTACTAAGAATACTGAAATGGCTTGCAAGTTTAAGAATGAGGAGAGTTTTTCAGAAAAGTAAAGAATATGCAAGTTTAAGAATGAGGAGAGTTTTTCAGAAACATAAAGAATATGTGCAGGAAATACCTCAATTCAAGATCAGAATAACAAACATATAAATCAATTCCTTCTCGTATTTCCACATAAAAGAAGCTGGATCAGCCGGACAAACTGAATCTGATTTGCTGACTATTACACAGAGAGAAATTTTATTGCATGGGAATATTGTAGAAAAACACAGTCCCTAAATACCACAAGGAATCCCAGGTATTACCCCAGGTATCCCAGGGAGTAGACTGCATCATGATTTGATAACATCATCAGTTAATAAAATTGTCTGTTTCATACCCAGCTAATGGAGAGTGGGAGTTGCGTGAGAGTGTCCCATGGAATCAGAGCTGTCAGGGCAAATCAGAAAAGACATTCTGTAAAATTCAGCATGAAAGATCTTTCTGTGTCTTGTTCTCCAGAATTCACCCAGCCTCTTGATCATCTCACTTGGAACATGTTGCCTCTTCCTATGGACTGTACACAAAATCCATGGTCTAGGAAGCTGATATCTACAGCAACAATCACATAGAGCTGTATGAATCACTGTTTTCTCTCTCTCTGCAGTTATTTAGAGGGAAGAGAGGTCAGAAAAAAACCTGTAAAAATCAGTCTTATTGAATATTCATGGACCGCAGAGATAAGCAACATTCATCTAAAACTGGAGTTTCACAAACATTTTAAGCTCAAGGCAACACTGTCAACACAAGGAACTGCTCAAGGAGCTGCTTTTCACAATGACAGAACTACTTGGCTCAGGCATGTCTGTCAGATGAGGAAAAAGGACAAGGAGGAAAAACAACACATCTGAAGATGTAGTTACATTTCCCAGCAGGGTCCATAGCTTATTCACACTTGCTAAATGACACCCTGTGCCTCCTTTCCCTGACTCATTCCTGTAGCTCTGGGTTCATTTGGGAAACCCTGCAGAAGCAGAATAATATCGTGGTTCAAAGCAGTAAAAACTTTATGCTTCCCATGAACAGGGAGGAATTCTGACCCTCCCTCTTCTGATCTAGATTCACTCCAGATTTCTGATATGTAGTCCTGCTAAAAACGATTTCACTTAATTCCCTCATTTGTGTGCAAATATGGTGCATGTATTTCTTCTGCGTATGAGGCAAATTAAAAGCATCTGACAAGCTAAATTTGGTTACTGAATAGTAGTTAATTTTTTTACTTCTAATCAATGGGAATATCAAAATTAATTAGAGAGGCCAAATAATAATTTCAAAGGGACAATTTCTCTGCATAGAAAAGTTAATGCTATGGATGAGTAAATTTTTTTTCTACTGGTTTTCAAGTACTTTTTTTTTCATTACTTTTATTCTAATGCTTAATATTTTGTATCAAGGAAAATATAAACAATTTTTTGTTTGGGTTTTTTACATAAAGAAAAAAATTATAATCAAGAGACTTCAATTCTGATTTTAGTGGGTAGGTCATTTGATTGAAGACAGTATGTTTGTCTTCTTTCACACTTTAAGAGCCAATAGCCATGGACTTTTGATCATTAGGATTTCAAATCCATCTGGAAAGGATTTTAAAGCACTGAGAAGCTTTGAGAAGCTTACTGACTAAAGAGATATAGATTTGGTTGGGTTGTTGGTTTGGGGTTTGGTGGGGGGTTTTTTTGTTGGTTGAGTTTTGATTTTTTTTTTTTTTTTTTTTTTTTGTTTGTTTGTTTTGTTTTTCTTGTNGTTTTGGTTGCTTGGTTTGGTTTTCATGCAGCATTGTGGCACTTGTTATTTGAAATAGATGCACATCTTCTAGGTCACTCAAAAATGTTTAACATAGTTTTCAGAGTGCTTTTCTATTTTGTTGTTCTGTAAAGACTTACAGGGCAGTTTGTGATTGGCTGGGAGTGCATAATGGAAATGTGGTATTCCTGCTTCTTTTCAGCTGTCCTAAGCACTGGAAAAGAAGTCTGGAAAGAAAGAGGAAAAGTCAGATTCTTTCTTTGTCTGCAACAAAGAATACAATGAAGAAGGCATCAAAAATTTTTTAAGGAGCACAAACTGTGGGAAGAGGGACAAAAGAAAAAAAAATAGTGTTAATACCTGGAAACACAAAGGTGAGTGGAAGTGCTTATGAGAGAAGAGATTTGTAGATTATTGCCCATATGTTTAAATTTGAGAATCCTCATAAACTCAGGAAGTTCATTAAGATTATTCAAATGTTTAAGATCTCTCATTAAATTACAGTTTTGATATAGTTTTCATACAGTTAGTGAGATATACTTACATATAATTTTTGGTATTATGAATAAAGCTTAATGGGAGATGAATTATAAAGATGAGTTAATGGACTTCTTTCCCACAGGATTAGGAATCCCACTGTGTATCAGTTAACGCCCCCTCCAAACTGAATATCCCCTCATTACCAGTAGATTATAGCTTGTTCATGATGCACCTGGCTAACTAATATTTTCCAGCCTAATTCTAAAGACAGAGTCCTCCTTCTTCAAATTTCTCATCAGCTGGGTAATCATTAGTTGATTGTACTAGAATTCTAATTTCACACAGAACAACTCTACCCATCTCAAGTGGACTAAATCCCTTCTCTGTGTGAGCTTGCCTGCATGGTGCTTCTCTCAGACAGCTCTTCAAGACTTAAAGAATCAGTAGATTTAGCTCTTTTGTTTATGGAATCTAGTGATTTCACCATGATTCCCTTACCTAGCTCAATTAGAACCTTTTTTTTTTTTTTGAGATTCAGCATGGACACTGCTGCTCAGTAAAAAAACCCTCAAAAACAAGCAAGCAAGCAAGCAAACAAACAAACAATAAAAAACAAACCACACACGCGCAAAAATATTAATATCACAATTAACAATGTTGTATTTCAAGTTTGAGTGCAGCTCTGATCAAAGTACTAGTTTCAGTTGCAAAGGAAAATCTTTATGCTGAGTTCAAAATTGGTCAAAAAACTGGCACTGTGAATGGAAAAAACCTTCAAATTAAAAAATAAATGTTTACAGTCCTGTTTCCTAGCTTACATTATTAAATTATTCTTTTCCAAAGTCAGTTGTATTTGTTGTGAATCAAATCCAGAAGCACAGAGACCCAACTCTAAGTACAGCAGCCTATTGTTTAACCTCATATGGACTTTGTGTATATGTTGGTTCAATATTGCTTGTAGACCGTAAGTGGGGAAAGATCCATGGAAAACAGTTTGTCTTCATACCAAAATGATAGTACCATCAACGTCAACCCATTTGTTCCTGATGTTCATGTTCATTTTGGCCATTAAACCTTATCTTCTGTTGCTCACAGTTGTCTTCATTTTTCTTCTGTTCTTGCACTCTGCTTAGGTGATGAGTCACCAACCATAAAACAAGGACTGAGATATGGAACCCAGGGCAGATATTGTATAAAATTGCCATCAAAACCATGTCCTAAGGCACATCATCAGTGATTTAGGGACCATTTGCTTGTTAGATTTCGAGAATAAATGGTTGCCTCTTCATTAAACCATTCAGCTCCTACATGTGCATTTCCAAAGTGCCAGTACCATACCTGTCACACAGCACTCGTCTACATGATGCAGCATTTCTGTCAAAAAAAAAAATTTAATAGCACTGGAAAATTCCAGTGAGCAATTTCCACAGTAAAAGTGTTCCAGATATACTGTTATTGAGGGATACTCATACAGGTATGTCAGGATAAAATGTTTAAGCATAGTAAAATATTCCACCTATGAGTCTATTCTCATTTTTCTTATGTTTCTTGCTGTTTCAAGAAAAGTAATTAAATATGTGATACATTGAAAATACAACAACAAGTATTTTGATCAATCCTGTTGTTCTCTATATAACTGTCAGTTAGTTTGGGTTAAATTTCTCCACTATCTTAACCAGATGAATCAAGATTCAAACAAATTTGGGGTTTTAACCAATTTATTGAATGCATAGATTAATTCTGAAACCAGTTCAGCATCTTGATGGGAGGAACTTAAATTCATTTCAATATTTGATCAGATTTTTCCATTAAATCATATTTTATGCATCCATGTTGAGGTAGAATTTAATGATTAGTAAGGCATACAAGAGTAAAATAGAAGCATGAAAACATCAGTCACCTTAGAACTCACACTAGACTATTTTATTTTTTAAAAAAATATATGATTGCGTTGTTTTGACCATATTCTTCTTACCGGCATTTTACTTTGTTGGTTGTCAAGAAAAGCAGGTCACCTGCAAGTCTTAAATATTCCTCACATTGATCCTGACTCTCCATAGTGTTTCTTAGGTTTTTCAACCACATAAAGAAGTCAAAGCATCTGGGAACTTTGATGGGAGCCAAAACCTCTCATAAATGAATTCATAAATATAAGAAAAAACAATAATGCCAGTATTGTGGATGTACAGGAACATAGAACAATATTTCAACATTTTATCACAAATCAGTGTCGGAATTCAGGAACATTTTAGAAAAGACATATGAAATGTTTTCTTGCAAAAATGTCCAATAAAAATCAACAGAGAAAGCCTCTGAAGTTGAAAAAAATCAATCTGAAAATTCACAAAACTTGTAAGAATTTCAGAAAGAACTCCTCAGCCTCACTTGTGCATACTGCAGTGTTAGAGAAATATAGAAATTTCTCGTCGATATGTAAGGTTAATGACTACAAGTGGTGACATCCATGACCTTGTCAAAATAAAAAAAAAATTATAATTTTATATTAATCAAAGTTGAAAGACATGAGAACCTATAAAGCTCCATGAGCATACTGCACCTGAAAAACTCCTAAAAATCTTCCCTACACACAAAAAACCCTTTTGATTGTTTGCATTGCAAAAGTATCCTTTTATGCTGCTTGAAATTGCCATGGAACTGCTGTTCAGTCAGTAGTTCTTCATTTCTACCTTGTCTTTATCTCTATTTTCTCCTGAAAAAAATAATATCTTCATGCAAACAGTGAAAAATTCAACACTTCAATAACTTTTAAACTTATTAAAAGGTTCTTGTAAAATACTAACCCAAATCTGTTGTAGAAATACAAGAATATGGAACAGAACATATCCCCTGTTTGGTGTTTTCCCTAGAGACTACATTTAACTTTTCCAAAACTATATTATCATTCATTATTTAGATCTATACAGTCTTCTTACCAATTAAATAAGAAAGTTTTTATGACATTTTGCTAAACTCTTGGCCTCAAAGGCTGGCTGTGGCAATAAATTTCCAAAGCCTGAAATCACACTCTGTGAAAAGTATTTCTTTTCATCCTGACTTCCCATTTTTCAGTCTCACTAAGTGATTCCTTGTTCCTTTGTTGAAAAGAGAACTAGAGTTTCTCTCTTATCATCTCTTCACCAATTATCGTTTTATATGCTTTTGTCATGAACCTTCTTACTCCTTACCTTTCTGAGGCAAATAATCCAAATCCATTAAGCCATTATTCCAAAATGGAAACTTCTAAGGCTGGCAATTATAGTTATTGTCAGTCACTGATTTTTTTCCACTGGTTCTTTTTTTTTTTTTTTTTTTTTTTTTTTTTTTGGTAGGAGGAAGGATGCTCTGTGGTATCTCAGCTAAAAAAAATTGTAAAGCATGTTTTCTGTGGGCAACTACAGATATTTCTGGTGTGTTTGCTTTTCCAAAATATTTTACTAAGCAGAGATTTTCATTTAAATATTCCAGCTTGAAAAAAATACCATCATTTAGAAGCCAGAAATATTTGCATACTTTTGCTTGCATGTGAAGTACTTTCAGTTTACCAATAGTGAATGTCGTGTGGCATTAAGTTATATTTTCAGGCCACTCTGAAGTTTTCACACTCCTTTTTACAGTAAACTCTTATGGGTCATACTTGGTTCATTCTGCAAAATATTGTGAATTTTGTAGAATTTAGGTATTCCCCTCTTCCCTTTTGCATATTTTGACAGTTTCTTTGACTCTTGGTAAGATATGCTACTGGGAATAGGTCAGAAAGCAGCTGGATGCATTTTTTTCTCCAATTTATTTGAAGGTGTGAACTGAAGCAGCTAAGATGTAGCAGGGAATTTAACAGACTTTATGTCACATAAAATATTTTAGTTAGTAAAACACAACCTTTTCTGGATTTTTTACAATAAATGGCACGATGGCTTAAGGCAAAATTTAGTCATCACTGGTTTATCCTGTGGACCTGCCTCTTCAAACTTCTCAGTTTTCCAGAAAAGTCTTGCTTAACAAGCTGTACCAGGAGAGATATTTATGGGTTGATGTCTCTGCTGTTAAAAGAATTGCTGAAAAAAGAAAAACAAGAGAGGTGTTCACCTGTCAAACACATGCCGTATTAGTCTGTTAACTTAATTATTTGTGGGTAACTGTGGTAGCTGTGTCTCCTCCAAAATAAGAATCTTCTGTCTCCTTCAGGGCTATGCCCACCTCAGAGTGGGGGTCAGGAGCTGCCCTGCTGCCCTCTCCTGTCCTCCTCCTACTCCTAGAATCCACAGACTCTACAGCCCTTGGATGCCATCCTGCAAGCATAAACTCCAGAAACTCAGCACTGAGTCCAAACACCTCCATTTCATTACATTAGGGATGTTTGGGGTTTTGATTTTTTTTTTTTTCCTTTTTTTAGAGGCAGCTGCTGGCCCCGTGTCACCCTGTGTGCAGCAGCTCATAGCCTCAGGCAACTGAAATGCTGACACTTTGACAGACAACCTGGGAAATGAATGTTGATCTTGGGAACTGAGGGGGAGGACTGTGAGCTGTGGCTGGCAACCCACAAGTAAACCTTCCCCAAGTGGGAATAGCACCTGAAACCCCCAGTGGTGCCCTGTTGATGGCTATTGGTGACTCCGACCCGCAGGATGGATCCCGCAGGGTCTTCAAGTATTGAGAACTAGAGCAGCAGTCTTGTCTCTGCCTGCGGTCGATTTTCTAATACTTCACTACAGAGATACTTGCAGCACTGGTGATTTCAGTCAAAGATTTCCAATACCAGCTGAACAGGATCACAGTTTAGAGTTTTGGGTTTTTTTTTGTAGGCAGAATTGACAGGATAAAATGGGGAAAAAAATATGACTTCAGTGAATCTTCTCTGCAAGCTTCCATTTGAATAAGGAAAATATTTTCATTCCTCTGATATTAGTAGAGGAAGATTTAAGGATCTAAATTATAACACAAAAACTTAGCTTAGGAAGCCTGTAGCTTTGAGTTGTAGTTAGCTGAGAGATTTTTAAATGTATTTTTCATTTCTATTGCCACTAATTCTTTGGAAACTAAATCAATCCTTTTACAAGCTAACTCCTCTCTGTGTTTTTCTTGGGCAGTGGGACTTTGCCTCACAGGAGAGAGAGGCCAGGGCAGTTTTGTGTACTTTTTCTTAGGGCTTCAAGGCAGTGATGGTTGCCTGAGTTGTAAATCAGAGAAATCCAAGGGGACTTTCAATTTGCAATGGCCTTCTAGGAGTTCAAAACTGCCAAGGATCTCCCACAGGGCCTGCAGTCAAGACATTCCTCTCACTTCTGGCATGCTCAGGAGATGCATAATAACTTCACGTGTCCTGGATCACACATCCAGTTTTCAGGATTTTGGCTGTAGCATTTGTACTTGAAATAAGATACACTTGTATTAATAATTCTTTGTCAACTGAAATCTGGGAAGAATCATCAATATTCCATAGACAAACTATATTGTGTCTTCTCTGTTTGTGAAAGTGAATTTTTGTCTGACTAGTTCACAGGCGGAATACCTTAGAAGGGGGCAGAAGTGCAAAAGTGGCATCTTCCACATCCAGATTCTCAGTTTTATTATAACTTATTTCAGCTCAGTTGAAGTCCAGCAGTACATGATCTCCAAGCAGTTTCTTCCCTAAGCTTCAGTTCCAAAGCCTTTGTTTTGACATTTATTTGACAATAGCTTGCTCAATGTCAGTGCCCTCGGGGCACTATTAGGGTTTACTGGTCCTGCCTGACCAGCCTCACCTGGGACTCCCCTAACCCCCTACTCATGTGCCCAGGGGCTTTATTTAACCTCTGCCTGGGGCGTCGGCTCCTTCTTTGGCTGATGCTGTAATAGTAGTTGTATTCAGTTTTGCTCTCTGCTCAGCCTGAGTTCCTGCAGTTTTCCTGCAACTGACTTTGGATCTCACCTTGCTTTATGATCCCTGGATGTTTGTACCTGTTCTCACTAACATTACCCCAAAACCTGGGGATTGTAGAGGAGGTGGTGGAGGGATCACCTGGACTTCTGGCTAATATCCTCCTTCTGGAGCATCCTGTCTTATTGCTCCACAACAACCAGTACATGAAAATAATTTATTTCCACTGCAGTACTTTCTCAAGAAAAGTGTTTGGGGTACACGACCAGTTATTCCTCACAGCATTACTCTAACCATCTCAGGGAGTTGCCTCTTGCCACCAAAGCTAGGTTTGTTACAAGAGTCCAGAGGGATGTAGGAAGATGAGTGTGTTGCCAGGCTTGCCTGTAAGGAGTTACCTGCATGGCAGTTGTGTGGGAAGGAAAAGAGAAGAGTCATAAAACCAGTGTTATGCCATAAAAACAGTTGTTTTAGGGATAGCTTTTTTGGGCTACAGTTGGCTGTCATATTTCATTCCCTAAAAGTCAGTGTTCACTAAGATTTCTCACTGCATCTCTGGAAGGAAGTTTAAATCAAGAGGCTATCAACTTTTGATGTAGTGGTTACCGGTGTGTGCATTTTTCAGAAGCAGAATGAGAATTCTGTGTTGAAACAGTGATCTGTGACATAACTGTTGGTCAGCTTATTATATGGTCAGCTCATAATTCCACACTGATGAAAGGAATGCTGATTACTGTTAATAAATGAATTTTCTAGAAAAAGTAATAGGGGAGAAACTTCTGACTTTCAAGTATTTGCCTCTGACTGTTTGAAACAGGCAATCCAGGAAAACAGCGGACAGTAATTTTTCAAGAGAGGGTTTGTTTTTTTTTTCACATATAAAAGTCTTCCTGAGTAGGATAAAATATTTCAGTCTGTCAGCAAGAGACAAAACAGCTTGAATACTAAATAATAAAGAACTCCTCTGTTCTGTAGTAATATAATCACAGCATATGATAAAATAAGATGGCAAAAAGACTTTTGACCTTTTGTTATTTAGTCTGATATTCTTAAACAATTAATTATGAAGGAAACAACATATGGGAGGAAAGAATTAAAGATGCTAATAAATAAATCTATTTGGAATTTTACTGTTTACTGTGCACAGAATTTGGGGACAACAAAACCTTACTGGTAGTCTTTAAAGTTTGCTTTCTAAGCAGGCTTGACAGGTTTATGACCACCTATGTCAGTTTGTAACATATTCTATAACTTTTGAAAAATGTTTATAATGAATATCTATCAAATTACCCAAATTACATAAATCAGAAGTTTTTAAAGTCATTGGAAAGACTGTAAACTCTCCTATGTAAGAGGGAGTCAGAAGTAGAAGAGCTTGTTTATGAAATTGTAGATTTTTTTCTGAGGGTAGTCAGAAGAAATGGTACAGGAAGTTTTTTGTTCCCAGAGGTTCCAGCTAGCGGGTTCTCTGTACAGCTGGCTAGTCTGAAATAATCAAAGTGGTATTCCGATGATTAATGAGAAATTGCTCAATATCTCATTCTTGTGCCTGGTATTCGGAACACCTTGAAGCCAAAATATCAAGTTTATTAGACATTTTGGACCTACCTCATTCTCCTTATATAAATTCTGGGCCGTTCAGAAGGAATTTAATTTTGTTTTTGACTGTCACAATATTGTCTCTTTTCAGGATACCCCTTTACAATGATACTTTGTGAAATTATCACTCTTCTGGGTTTGTCTGTAAGCTGAAAATTGTTGGTATCTATAACGGTTTCCATCCAGACAACATATGTTGTCTCCAGAAAAGGATTCTTTTCCTATGGTGTTTTACCTTTGTGAATAAAAATCATAGTATAAAATTTATAGTGGTTTCCCATGCAGTTCAATTTAGTGGGCTCAGACACAAGAGATGTGGTTCATATTTTTGTTTTCATTCTGATGTTACTTAGTCCAAATCTCCCCTCTTTCTGTTTTATATTTAGAAGAGGAAATAAGGGTGTTAACCTCCACACCACTGTTTTGAATCCAAAAAAATCTGGGAAATACTTTGTTGAGGACAGGAACAGATGTTTTGAGCGGTTTTTAGTGCTGGACCATCTGCAGTAAGAGTTGGCTGACCAAAACAAGTCATCTTAGTTGTCATTCAGGATGTTAAGCCTCAGCTTGGGAGATTCTAAAGTGGAATGGAGTTACAGTTGGGTATTAGGCACAAAAGTTTAAAGTTGTTGAATTTCTGATAAATTGTTTTTCCTATATAGCATTTTTAAGAAATACCACTTTAAGTGTGCTCAATGCTGAAATATCTTTCTATTTGACCCAGGGATTTTGCTACTGGAATGTGTCCATTGTTTTCAGTAACTGGACTAGACTGTCATGTGCATGAAACTTGAGTTTTCCAGCTCTTTCCTGAAAGGTGTTTCTCTCAAGTCAATGTTCTCTGTATTGTTACTTATGTTTTTCCCTTTGAGTATCTATGCCTAATGAAATAAGAAATGTTTCCCCAGTGTGAGGCACATGAGGAATATTTTAAACGCATAGGAAGACCCTCTCTTTTACAGAGAGATCACCAGAGGATTGGAGATGAGAAGAAGCATATGGTGTTTGTTTAAGTACTTGGTGTTTTGAGCAAGTAGCTTATCCCAGAAAAAGCAAACATCCAAGTATGTGGAATCATCCAGAAATAGAGATCTTTATAGAGGAAAAGAAAAATCTTCAGGCTAGTTCTGGAAAGGTATTTTTTGCAAGAGCAGTTGCCCTAGTGATTCATCTAAGCTAATAATAGCTGGGATTCCTTCCACAAGGGGGAGATGTGTGGCACAGTATGTTTATTCACTATTTGTTCCTGTGGTTTAATATATTCATCATTGCATCTAAGTCCAAATATTGATCTGATAACTTTTTATGGGTTTCTTTTTACCGTCAGTGAAACTTTGAGGGATTTGCAAGCATTAAAGCTGTTTTTTTATCATTATTATTCCAGAGGTTTGTG
>VWYO01016358.1:71440-137802 GCA_013400275.1 Rhadina sibilatrix | reverse complement strand
TTTTTTTTTTTTTTTTTGTTCTCTGGGTTTTTATGTGCACTTAATCTTTCAGGCTTAGCTAAAAGTACTAAAAACCCATATAGCCCATATTTCACTGCATGTCCTTGTTTGCACTCTGCTAAACTTCACTGGTATTTCTTATCCTTTTCCAGTCCCACAGGTACCGAATTTAATTGGACTCTCTTGCTGTATTTAAGCAATCTTTCAAACAAAAAAAAAAAGTCTCTCATGCTCAGAGAAATGTTACAGCTCCATGGATTCATAGCTATACTGTGTTGACTTGTTCTTTCTGAAACTTTCAGGTTTTACTATGACAAGCCCTTTCTCTTGAAAGAAAAAAGAAAAAAGAGGTCAATTTAATGTTCACTTCAGTGTTTATGGAAATGAACTTATTTATCTGTCTGTGCTTGACTTTCTGCTCCTGACCTGCAAATGAAAACTGAGAGACAGGAGACTGATTTCAAGAAAAGCAGTGGATGCCTTCACAAAAGGAAATCTGTTGTGGTTGACACAATATGTTGGGACTTTTTTCCCATGTACAGCAGACTTGCTTTGCAAGAGGCATTTTTGGTCAGAACTCCTAGGTATTTTCAAAGTAATTTAGACTAGCAAATGATCAGATCTCATTCTGAACATCTTTAAGTCACTATGCAAAGAATAATGGTGCCTCATGTTAGACATAGTCACCACTATTGGCTTTTGATGACTGCTGTGATGGTGCTTAAAGATTTAACATCTTGTCAGAGAGGTATTACATTTCAGTAATTTTACATGGTTTTGCAATTTGTTTGTTTGTTTGTTTGTTTGTTTAAATCATCAAAGTCATAATCTCGATGCTGTAAAATAAACCAGTGTACCAGCCTGATGCACAAGACCTTTATACAGTTTTGTATGTAGTATGTAAAAGACAATTTGGGGGCCCAGTGGAATGAATTGTTGCAAGACATACATTTTAAAATGCCTCAATCTCCTCTGTATTCTTCATTTAGAAAGTACTCTATGTGCTGTATATGTATCCCCTTCCTAAAAATAATATAATGTCTTCAGTTTTCATAATTTTTGTCCATTAATTTCTGCTGGAATCAGAAATTCATATTAATTGAAAATATTATTTCTAATATTTCAAGAAAGTATTTTGTAATTAACTTGTTAAGACAGTGTCTATTCAACTATTTGAAAAATGTTTTTTCAGAAAATATTGATCAGAATTGTACAAATGGCAGAGTATAATGGATGGGAAAAGTGCAGATCAAAAACAGCATGAACCTTTTAGATGTTTCTCCTTTAGATGTTTCTCCTCCCCCTCTCCTTTATAATACATGATGGGTGGAAAAAACGATCTTTCCTCCTTTCAGCCCAGCAGCATAACATCTAAAGTTGCAACATATTTCTTTGTAGTTTTGTATGCAATGTTCCTAGAAAGGCTCAGATACATTCCTATATGTATTACTAACAAATATGAACTATTAATAAATAAATGGAGAAGCAAATACCTATCTAACAATTTCCATTTTTTCCTGTATAAACCAGGAATATTTCCTTTTTCTTTATACAATTTCCATTAAATCACCACCTGAAATAATTTCCTGCGGTATTAACAGGTTATTTTCTAGAGGAAATAAATTTAGGTAAAGTAAACACAGATAAAACCTTTAAAGATATGCCTTAGCTGCACTTAAGCACCTATTTCAGGTGTATTTTATCTCTGTGAATGCAGCCAGTAAAATCTGTGGCCTGTAAGAACAACCAGGAAAGTATTTATTATGTATGTTTATAAACAAGAAGTTTTAATTTAAAGGACTGATATTTCCTCAGAAAAAAAGTTTGTTGTCTGGAGAAGCTGATAAAGAAAAACTAATTTCTGATCGGATGCCTAAGGCACAGACCAGCAGTAAATAATGTTTTTTTACAGAAATGGTGGGGAACAAAAGCATAATTACAGCTCTAATGCTTGATGAGTATATGTGTCGATTTCACTGAAAACAATATTTTTTTTCCTTTTTAGTTCAGATAGAAGTAGGTTTGAAAATCACATTCAGAGTTTGAACCTTGGTAGGGTACAAGTAATAATATTTTGCTGCAGCTTAAAAAAGGACAAAATTATATAAAGATAATACATAAGAAAAACAAAGAAACATAAAGATGGTGAATTGTGATTTAGCTTTAGTAACACCTAGATATTTTCTACTAATGAATTAAAAAAATAGGAAGATTTTATTATGATCATGGGCTGCTGAACTTCAATGCAGTTGTTTGAATTTTAATAGCAGCCTGCATCTATTGTGTATTGTGCAATTCTAAGACTTCCAGTGGGAGTTTGATATTTTTCTTTCTATTACTGGCATTTTATCCATTATAAATTTCAAAAACACAGTTCACTATATTTCTGTGAACTTAAAGAGCAAAGAGTCTTGAGAAATAGTCATGACTGATTATTGTAAAAGAAATTTTTAGAGCTGTGGCAATTAAATTTCCAAATGCAGAGAAGGCACTGAAAACTGGTCTTATAAACCCTACACAACTTTAAAGTGCTTGCAATTCTGAGGACTATAAAGGAAAAACCGCACTATTAACTGGAAATTACTGCAACCTCAAACTTCCTAATTGCAGGCATTGTAGGAGAACTGTTATGGTATAGAGATGGCTTGAAACCAATCTATTTCTTATCTCAAATTTTACATGTGAATATGTAGATATGCACTTCCACATCCATACTGCAAATACATTCTTGCAATCAGAAAAGCCCAGAATTTACTTACATTGTCCAGAAAGTCACTGATATAAAACTGTAAGAACAAGCAACATTAAAACAAAATTATATGAAGAAGAAGGTAGGGGAGCAACAATTATTAATTTATTTAAACTAATCTGGCAAGAGTGTCAATGTGCTGGTTTGAAGACAGTTTCAAATGAGGGGCTCCCAAACCTTTTTACATATAAGCTAAATGACACAACAGTGCAAACTTGGCATCATCTTCTGGCAGAGGAATTCATGAGAAAACTTAGCCAGGCTTTACAAAGCAATGAGGCTGCATTTTGTGTTACTTTCTCCACTGGCAGTGTGTCTTGGGTGTAGAGCCAGGGGTGTGTATTCTATTTTCATTTGTTAAAAGCAGTTGGGGAGATGTTTTTTCCTTATCTTTGGGAGGGAGAGGGGCGGGTGTCTTATGGGTCAACTGTTAAAANCCATTCTAAGGGAAACTCCAGCTTTCCCTGGCAGATACCTGTCTTTCCAAACCAAGACACCGTGTCAGAGGCTTCTGAGCTAATTCACAGTGCACTTCCTTTTGGTGGGGAACAGTAGGGCTCTTTTATGTGTAGGGCAATTAATATGGCCAGAACCTCTTGTTATTCAAGGGAAAAATAAAAACCCAGAAGATAATTCACGTGAACTTGTGCACCTGCATAACTGACAAATTCTGGAAAAAAAGAAAGAAATAAAAAAAAAAGCATGGAAAGCATGGTTAGAGTAGATGACTCTGCAAGTACCCAGGGAGTGGAAGTGACAGAAGGGATAACTAAATCTTTAAGTCTTTTGAATGGTCTTTATCTAGTACTAATGGAAACAAAAGAAGGTCACAGAAACACAGAACATCAGTGAAAGAACCTAAGAAGACACAGTCAGTTCTGTAACTGCTACAGATTTTTCATGTTGATTTTTTTCCTTCTATGTGCAAAAATTGTCCACGCAGTGGATCTGAAAGGGAAGATACAGAGAATGCATTCAATTTTTATTAAAGCTACTAATGTAATTCATAAACTTTGGAATTTGGGAAATGTGTATCATTTAGGACAAATTAAAACAAAATTTTTGAATGAGAACAGATGTGAAACACCGGGAAACAGGTTTGCTAATCTAGTCCTGGTTAACAAATGTATTTCTTCTACTACAAGTCACCAGTTTCTTGAGCTGAGTTGTCTGTAATTAAATTTTTGGGTCTGATGAGGATGGTTAACCTAAAATGATTTAGGTTTGGTTGGGGATTTTTAACGGTTTTTTGAAAAATTCAGGATTCGTGGCTAAATAATTCAAGTTGGATTCAAAACAAATAATCCTATCTGGGGAAAAGAAAATTTGGAAAAAGCAAAACATTCACTATTACAATCCTTGAAATTCAATATAAAATTTGAAACTAATTATTTTAACACAGCAAATTCTAGAAATTGTATTAAAATAAAAATAGTTAAACTTTATTACAGGAAAAAAAAAGTTTGTTTTTCAATAGAACTCTGCTCTGGCTTTTTTTTGTCAAGAAATACCTTGAAAAGTTAAACTAAGATCAATTAAAACTAAATTTCTTCAAATATTCTTTCCATCAGAAACTTGAAATTATTCAGTAAATTTAACATCTAAATGCCAGGGACATTTTATTGCTTTAAATTAGGAAATCACCTGAGCATTTTTTAACTTTTTAAACTTAACAATTTGACTGAATATATATGTATACTGGTCATTTATCTGAACACCTAAAACCTTTACTATGTTTTGAAATACTTGATTATTTTCCTGTGGTTGGTACCTACTACATAGTAAGTATTCATGTAATTAATCAACAAATTAAATATTCTTTTTAATTTTAATTTAATAAAGTTTAAAAAATTAAAATATTTGCAAAAATATTTTCATTTAGTTCTATCTTCAAAATGTCTTTAACATTAGCTTTATTCTTAAATTGGCTGCAAGCCTGATCCAGTATTTGAGTGTCACTTTGTACTTTACATTCAGGCTCCCTCAGATCCTTTTTGCTTTCACTATCTGTTTTGACATGAAAGTTCTTCACGGCATAATCTTTCATATTTCGTTTATATATCCAAGATTCCAACTGGAACAAGTCCCCTAAAGTGAGGAGTTGTTTCTATGGCAAACAGCAGCTGAGATTGGTGACGAAACACAATAAACAATAGTTTGGGTAAAGTGGAATTTAAACTTGTTTTAAAAAGCTCTATTGCATTTCTGGTTCATTGTTCTCACAAACAAAGGAAATCAATGAATAAATACTAATGAAGCATTTCTAGTAGGTAGACTTCTTGTGGTTTTTGTTGGTTTTTTTTTTTTTTCATTGAATTCAGTGAATTTCCTTGAGTGGCTCAGCTGCCCATGGGGAAAAAAAAGAATTAGAAATACAAGTAAGCACCAGTAATATATTAGCATAATAGCTGAGCTTGAAAAACATGTGGGTTTTGTAGAGTGATTTCACATAATTTATCAATGGATTAATAAATGCTGGTGGAACATTTTTATTGCGCTGTGGCCACCAGTAGCATGAGTGTGGTCAATGTAAACAAACATGAAGTACAAGAGCATAAAAGGAAGAAGAGAGTTCTGGGAGGGACCATCTTGGGCAGCAATCCTGTGCTGGAAGTAATCCATGTATAAAATCATCATTGGACAGATGGTCTGTGCTGCTATACAGCTGGAAGAAGCCCTTAATAGGACAGGGCATCAGGGCTAAGTAAAGGGGAGGAATGGAAACAAAACAGTTTAAATCAGGAAAATAGGAAATGCAGCCCTGTTTTTTCCACAGGAATGCCAAAAAACCTCTGATGTCTTTAGAAAACTATGGTTCATTACAGACTATCTAAAATTCTGGCAGATATTTGGATAAGCAGAGTGACAGGTATGAATAATTATGCCTGAACTGAGGTTACCAATAAGTCTCCCAAACCCCACTAATCACTTTTGATTTAAAATGAAATTTTACATTTGGATTGTCATTTTTATTATACTTCAGGAACCACACCAATTCCCAAGAGATGAATGCAGTAAAATAAGCTTCAGTTTGGTGTCAGCTCAGGTGTCTGCCCACTGCAGATTGATGGAACTGAGAGGTGTTAAGGGCGCAGGACAGAGGAACAGGTATGAAGAAAGGGGGAGGTGTCCCTCCTTAATGAGAAGAACTTAGGAGTTTTAGCTGAGCTGTTCTTATCCACAGTGTCTCAGGAAGGATGTATTTGTCAGGCTTCAGGTGATTTAGGAGAGCTAGACTTAGGAAAGGACACACACCTATCAGCAGAATTGCTGTCCCCAACCCATAAATAAGCTTTCTTTTAAATGGAAAAATAGGTCTTTATCCGCTGAGGAAGTAGGTAACTGGGAGGAGCTCTGGTTTATAGGTTATTTCTGCCCAGCAGTCTAACAGCTGCTGAAACAATCAAGTAATCTGTGTGGAGGAGGAATCACTATATGCACCTTTTCTTTACAAGATTTCAGCTAGTTATGGCCCTAGAAAAACCAGAAAATCAGTTTCTGGATACAGCATTTTACAAGCAAATCCGTAGTTAATGCTAACTTTGGAGGTCTTTTGCTGATCAGTTCTCCAGTCTGAATATCGACTTTTCTTTCCCCAGTAAAGTCATTTTCTAAACAGAAGCATGAATTAATGCCTTTATTTCAAAGCCACTGAGCAAACTTCTACTAAGAAAATTTTGTGGGGAAAATTGCTAAGCAAACCAAATAATTTTTTTGACTGAAATCTGGAAGCATGGGTACTTGAATTACCCTGATAATGGAGACACAGGATAATCTAAATCACACATACTTTTGATTGTGCCCAAGAACTAAATGGATTTAGAGCAATTGTTTGATAACATTTTGGAAAGGAGAAATTGTTTAATTTAAGTTTAATCAACTCTCAAAATGCATGATAGAATAGTGATTTTTGTGTTTTGCAAGATGTACTTTTAGAACTAAATTTTAAATTTATATAAGGAAAACATCTCTACTGAAGTGGATACTTGAAGTTCTTTGGGAAAATAAGATAGTGTGGGAAAATGCTCAGTTTTCCTTCTTATTCCTTAGTAAATTTGAAGCTTCTGCTGCTTTCCTTTTTAAGTGGTACAAAATTGTTCCCATTTCCCATGCTCATAGTCCAATATTAACTTTTCCCTTCAGAATTTGACCAGTGATGAGTCTTATATTGTCCCTATATGTTGTTTGGATTCACCCTTTCAAGATTCCTAGAAATATTTTTTTCACTATCTTGTAATTTTTAATACTAAGGTTTACTCTTCAGAAACACACACACAAAAAACCCCCAAAATCCAACCAAAAAACCAAAACCAAACAAACAAAACCACAAAAACCACCAAATAATCAATTCACGTTCAAGATAAATATTGTTGGAAGGGGGAATGTCAGGGGGATTAGCCCAAATAAGGACTGCAAATTACAACCTCTAAGATCCTGTTGCATTCTCCCATGGCCATGAGCACAACTGGAGGGTAAAGTTGAGTTATTGAGTGCTGTGGTAACCTCTGGTTTCATCTGGAAGTTTTAAGAGCTGTGGCTGTAATACACACAGTCTCCAAAACAAGGTCTAAGTAGATAGAGATAATTATGGCATCATCAATAGAGATTTAAATACAAGGTAATTAGAGATGTGAGTCTGAAAGCTCTTTTATTTATTACAACTCTGCTGCAAACTTAATGCTTTGAAAAGGATTTTATTACTCTCTGAAAGCAGTTGCACATTAAATTAACTTTTGTTCTGCTTGAATATAAGTATCTTCTCCACTGGGCAGGAGTTCAACAAGACAGAGGAAGAGAGTTTTGAAGCTTTAGGTGATATGATGACAGACTGCTCCAAACCATCTCCAAACCTGAACTTCCAGTGCGCACATTCACAGTTCACAGATTTACCTTAGGCCCACTGATGAGAATGACATGTTAATGCTTAGGATTTTTCTTCCTTTTCTTTATGCTCCATCACATTTTCCTCAATTCACTTTAATGCCCTAACTTCATTTAAGATTGCAAGACAAAGTGGAGCAAGGCTTGTGCTAAAGAGCATCTGCCTCTCTCCTTGGGAAGCAGAAGAGAGCCATTGTAATGCTCAAGAGGCTTCTTAGTAAGTTTATATCAGCAATCACCATCTAGCCAGAGCTTACAGGGAGTTTAGTTTTGGCTAATTGTCTTCCAAAAAGAAGCAGGAGGAAAAAAAAAAACCCAGAGGTTGTTCTCATGGACAGAAAAAATACAGCCAGAAAGCACAACTGAAAACAAAAATAGGCGTCAGGAAATCTCCCTTTCTCAGCTCTTCTAAAGCCATTTCTTCAGCTCTTCGCTTTACAAATCTTTAAAATATTGCTGCAAATATTATTCCCCCAAGAAAAATATCGGTGAAAGATCTAAACCCAAAATAGTTCACTTTGAAAAGTTACCTTGGTGCTTTCTGGGACTGTAATTCAGCAATTTTGTTTCCATTCTCTTGTCTATTGTGGTCTTAAGTTGGGTTATATCTCCTGTGGTACCTATCTGTCAGCCCTCGTATGGATTTGGTGATTATAGTGGATTGTGGGGAATATGTGCATGGGAGTGAATCTCACTGCAGACAATGAAAACATTGAGAAGAGGAAAAATAGGTCCCCTGAGGTATTATAACTCTATATTTCTGTTGGCAAAATCTTTTAATGAATTAAAAATAGATCCATGGAAAGTTAGTAATTTATGTTTTAAAATGTGGTTTTAGTTGGAACCTGGTGTTTTTTACTGAGGAGCCGTCTAGCAACAGCTAATAGGAAATATCTGATCTAAAATTTATTTTGTGCTTGGAGATGTTACAAGGTGTATGTGCCAAGACATGACCCAGAAATCATCTGTGTCTACTCTGTCAGGGAAGCATAAGCAGTTGCTGAGCCCCAGCCATGGCACTTTCTTCTCTGCTGGTGTTCTCACAGAGCCCTCTTCACTGACCTGAGAGCATTGATGGTGAAATTCTTCATGAATAAGAACTGGAGCAGAGTGAATTTTCTCTCTTATTGTTCCTGCACAGGGCCTTTCTGAGTATTTGTGGGGTGTGTGAGTGGAGGGAATGGGATTTCTGGATACTGAATTGCAAACAAAGAGTAGCCAGGAGATTTGCACTGACCTGCTTATGACATTATGTTGAGCTCCCCTTTACCATGCCTTTACTTCCATCCCAGGTATGCCTGTTTCTCCTGAGGTCTCAATCACTGAAAATAGTTTCTATGAAAAGCAATAAATCACTCAAACATGGGAAACATTGATGCAAATTCCCATCATATTTTTTTGTGTCCTGTCAGATGCATACTCTGCTTGTATGTCAATTGAGGATAGATCACAACAGGAAGCTGTTATCTGTAGCATTTATCCTGTCTTAAAACAGGTCATTGACGTGTCTGGGTTGTTTAAAGAGTCATTTGTACTCTAGGCTCTTCTAGGCTACTGGTGAAAGATGCCTGAATTGTTTATTTTCATTACTGAGAATTAATTGTAGTATTTATGGTATATCAGGGTACCTAAAGTCTTGGTACATCTCTTTTTCAGTAATTCTTTAAAAGGAAGTAGAATACAAGAGACTATTTCAGTTGGAGGGGATATATAATGATGTCTTTAGACCTCCTCTTATTTGCCTACTTAAAAATCGTTTTAGTTATCTCAAACAAAACTGGCCAATTTAAACTCTAATTAAACTTAAGCTTTTTGTATCTTCTTCCTGCATAAATATACCACAGCTCTATGCTCTGTCTGCAAATCCTGACCTTGTTTCCAAAGATCATACAATTTCTTTTTCCTCTTGAGCATCTTGGGGAATTCCCTGTTCAGCCAAGCTGGTCACCTCCTCAGCTTGTTTGATTTACAACACAGTGGGATTGCCTGGAGTTGTAATATTAAGAAAATAAACAGGAAAATTTATTTTATCCCTCTGGAGTCCTAATGAGTTACTTAGAGCTGGCTGTCTCTTCAATCTCTCATAACCAGAGGAAAGCATCCTCCCCAGGCAGGACTTGGGCCACCAATGATCACAGAATCACATAAGCTTGAAAAGGACCACAGTGGGGTAACCTGGTCCAGAAAGTGCCACCCAGAGCGTATAACTCAGGACTGTGTCCATACAGTTTTTGAATATCTGCTATGAGGGAGGTTCCACAACTTCTCTGGGCAATCTGTTCAACAGTCACACTCACAGTACTGAAGTTCTTACTCATCTCATTCAGATGGAACCTCCTTTTGCATCAGTTTGTCCCTGTTCCCTTTTGTCCCGTTGCTCAGCACACCAAGAAGAGCCTGGATCCATCTTCTCGATACCTATCCTTCAAAAACATATATTTTGAAGAGGTCCCCTTTCAGTCTTCTGTTCAGGCTAAGCAGGCCCAGTTCTGCCAGCCTTTTTCTTGTAAGTGAGGTGCTCAAGTTCCCCAATCACCTTCATAGCCCTACACTGGACCAGCTCCAGCACCTCCATGTCCCTCTTGTCCTGAGGCGCCCAGAACTGGACACAGCACTCCAGATGTGCCTCACCAGGGCTGAGCAGAGGGGCAGGATCACCTCCCTGACCTGCTGGCAATGCAGTTCCTGATGCACCCCGGGATCCCATCGACCTTCTTGTCCCAGGGCACTGCTGGCTGGGCTGCAGCTTGCTGTCCATCAGAGCCCCCCCAGTCTTTCTCTGCAGAGCTGCTGCCCGTTAGGTCACCCCCAGCCTGTGCAGGTGCCTAGGGTTGTTCCTCCCCAGGTGCAAGGTCACATGCACAATACTACAAAAATCCATCATTTGATAGTCTGTGGGAAGCTTTATATAGCTGATTAAATCAACTTGCTGTTCTAGGTTTTTTGGGCCCAAAATTTAAACTAATAGGGGTTCAAGTACACAATAGAATTACCACAGCATGCAATGCATGCATGGCTTTGCCACCACAAGAAGACCATCAGCAAGGGGTTGAACTTGTTTTCAGTCAGGGCTATCATGACCCTAAACACATGTGGCCCTTTAAGAGATCCCTGGATAAGGTTAATGTTTCAGAGAGAATAAACTGGAGAGATCAGATAATGACCTTAGCATTAGAGAGGCTTAAGGTTTGAGCATTAGAGTAGCTACAGAGACCACAAATAAAGGATTATAATTATGAAGCATCATAATGGAATTGAGCAATGTCAGAAAATGCCTTAAAAATCGAGACAATAGCACAAACTATGAAACTGAAAATGGATTAACCTACCTTTTTAGTCCATAATTTTACAATCCTTTGCAAATTTTGCTTGCCAGTAACAGTATTTAATTTTTAACCTGGTTAAATCTGGTCTGTTGAAATTTTAATTCCACTCCAGCCATTTGGGAGCTATTTTGTATTGCCTTGCAAATATTCTTTCTTCTCTCTCTCTCTCTTTTTTTTTTTTTTTTTTTTTTTTTTTTTTTTTTTTTTTTTTTCTCTCTCTCTTCTGCAAAACCCAGCAGGTAATTCAAGATGGAAGTTTGCTTTAGTTACCTATTTCTCTGGGCTATAAAAATGCCCTCCCAAAACCATCAGGTTTGTAAGTACATATAAAGACTTATTATTCATTACCTATAAAAATCTAAGATCAAACAGGAAGTTATTAAGTTTTTCCTCTTATCAGGTCTTCATTATTTGTAAGAGAGCAGTTAGTGAGGGTGCACATAATGGAGGGGTGTCTAAGTTGCTACTTGTGTGAATTTGCTGATCTCTGTTGCATTCAATAGACCAGTAACAACGATCCCATATGAGAAAGAAACCCCAATTTTCCATACAGATTATCTGTTCAATGCATTTCGCTTTCATCTGCATAGTTAATTTTTGCAGAGGTGAAATCTATTGATTTTAAATGGGGAAATAGCCATCATTCATGCTTGTTGTCTTTCTAGAAGCCGAAAACACATAATTTGTAAAAAACTTCAAAATAACTCTGCCTCTTTTTTATATCTAGAAACTCTGGTGAGATCTACAGCTACCAGGTTCACATTCTGCTTTTGGGGTTTTTTTTGGGTTTTTTTTGAAATAGGGTAAATTTGCACAGTCTGAATAATTTAAGAGCACATTATCATTACAATTTAGAGGCAAACCAGAGGGAGGATGCTCTATAGAACAGCCAATAATGACATCATATCTCAGCAGTCTAGGTGGTAGCTTATTGATCTGACTGTACATAGGAGACCAGGACTTGATTTCCCCAATCACCAGTTGAGAATTGAAACACAGGGTAATTAGCAGCCTGTTTTCAGATATCAGTTTACTGAGCATGCAAGTTAGAATAGCTCTCTCCTGGGAAGATGACTAAACAAGTGAAGGAAATCAGGGGAATGGTTTCTGGATTGCATCTCAGGGAAAAACTGGCAAATCTGATTTACAGTGTCCATGACTAAATTTCTACAATTTATGGCACTTGGGAATACGTATTTGTCAGTATCATAAATTTCAAAATTCCTACACTTGTGCCCTGACAAATATGATTTCATGCAGCTGTAAACATCTTTTTGAGGGGTTACTTTTTCACACCAAGGCAAACCAGAATTATTTATTTGTGTTGATTACAGCACTATGCCAGGATTCCTGCCACCAAATATTCATGGGAATGTTTGACAGCTGCTGCCTGGCAAAGTCCAACACAGTGATTCACTTCTTTGTTTTCCAGAACTTCTCTGGGGTTGAAGTTTGCATGCCCAGGTTACACTTCACTGGCTGTGGAAATTCAAAATGCCATTTGGGAGCCCAGCATTTTAGAACCTTTTGGAAGTTTTACCACTGACTCACTGTGGGAATTTGCCCTCAGTTTACAGAATCCTATATGAAAACCTTTTGCTTTTTTGTTTATTTGTTTGTTTTCTCTGTTTTATAAACCAAACCTGCCTTGTCCTTATAGTAAGCCACAAGACCAGCATGGCCCTGCATCTTTAGAACTACAACTCATTACTACGAAGTTTGCCTTCACAGAGAGATGTGCAAATAGCATTTTCAAGCCAGTTCAAGTTTTAACTAGTAGGTTGACCCACCAATGATTGCATTTGCTGGATCCTCTGAAAACAGTCTGTTAAATGAGAAAGTAATAAAATAATGAAATCATGTGCATTGTTTTAGTATTGTAACCTTTGGGTTTGGTGCTTATTTTAGGGTTTTAGGGATTTATTTTTTTTCCCCACAAGGTGTATGTTGGTTGCATTTGAAAGCAACTGTGTGTTACAGAAGGAAATGTGTATTTTTGAAATATTCTCAGATTATGAGATTTCTTGCACTGTCTGCTTGCTTATGCTGTCTACTTCTGAAGCTTTTCATCTCTGAAAATTCAGCCAATTGTACTTTGATGCATAAACACTTGCCTGATTGCTCTGCATCCTCATTTTGTGTGATGAATTGAATGTATGGCAGCTGTCTGCAGAGGCCATCCTGAGAAGAAGATGTTGCAAGTCATGAGTTTATCCAAGTGAATAAAACTGAAAATATCTCATAAGTACACAGAAAATGATTTTTTTTAAAATTCCTTGTTAGTAAAGAGATATTAATATACAATAGTATCTGTCACATAGGGGAAACTTTTTAAAATACCTGAGCCCATTTTAGAAATGTGGAAGTTGGGACATGCATTGTGTACTGATGGCAGGGTGTCACCATGGACACCAACAGAGAAAAGTCAAATATGATGAAAGAGGGAAAAGAGAAAGAGGAGATGTAGTATCCATGACAACAAGTAGAAAAGAATAAGACTTGAAAAAGTTGAAATCCCCATGTTTGTCTGTATTATTAAAATTAAATTTGCAAAGTGAGACACACACGCAACATTATTTCAGTGTAGCTGGATTTTGTGCACATTGTCAGAGTCAGGCGAGTACAGAGGAGGTTCAGATGGTGCGTGGATCTCTCCTGTTCTGTTTGTATATTCCTGGAGTGGTTTGTGTGAAACCAGGTGGCAGCTGGGTGAACAGTGGAGATCAGATCCAGTTATCTGTGGATGTACATATGCACACGTGTAAGCCTGTCCTCAGTCTGAATGTCTGTGTTGATACATTGGGAACATGTATAAAAGCCTCTAAATTCAGTACGATCTGAAGTAAAACAATGTGGGATGAAGAGATGGATTGACTGGATTAAGAAATGCTTTTTTCTTCTCACATGACAGGGGCTTTCCTTTTGAAGGCAGAGTGTGCACTTTGAAGCAAGTGCATTGGACAGAGTGACAGAAAAAGTGATGTCTAAAGCCCAGAGGAGACTGTACATTTGTGTCTCTGTGAATTACTTTGGGCAGCTCTCCATGCACATAAATGGAACCGGTTTGAATTTGCTACCTCATTTCTGATTTTACCTTTTGGAGCTCTAGCATGTAGCCCATGCAATGTAGTGCCTTCCTGCATGGCTTTGAGAGGTGATGTTACTGTGAATGTATCACTGTAGAGTTTATGTCCTAGAATTAATGTAACTATTCAGCAGAAGATATTTTTGTACAAATAATGTGGAGTTCTTTTTTGTTTTGCTTTGTTTGGGTTTTTTTTTGGTTTGTGTTTTGTTTGTTTGTTTGTTTGTGTTTTTTTTTGGTTTGGTTTGGTTTTGGTTGTGTTGTTTGTTTTTTTTTGTTTTATTTTTTTGGTGGGTTTTGGGGTTTTTTGTGGTTTGTTTTGTTTTGTTTTGTTTTTTGTGTGTTGTTTGGTTTGGTTTGGTTTGGTTTTTTGTTGGGCTGTTTTTGTTATCATTGACCTCCATGTCATTGTTGAGGTACCTATAAATATTATTTAGTAAAAAAAAGATTACATAAAAATTTGCTGGTGTAAAATTCAGGAAACCCCAAAAAACATTTGTGAAGGATGATGTTCTCTTATGTTCAGTGAGAGCTTGCATCCTCAAACAGCATGGAACATGAGAACATTTTTATTTAAATTCCGACCGTATCCCTTCTAAAGCTAGCTCCAGTACTTTAAATAGATTTAAGATACTGCTTAGTAAAATTTTCAGAATATTTTCCATGTATTTTATAGTCTATGCTTATGTGTTCATATGCTTGCAAAAATACTAATGAAAGACCATTTAGACTTCTTCTTGTATACCAAATACCTTAATGTGTGCAAGTATCAGCCAGTGTGATTTGAACTGTCTTAGAAAAGTACTTCGTGGATGAATTTTGCATGGAGGGATTTTTGGGACAAGAAAATGAACATCCAGAATTAGCAGCTAAGCAGAGACAGAAGAGAATTGTGCAGGCACAAGAAATAGAAGGAATCTTTCTTTCCAATAAGGGGCTTTTACCTGTGTTTGGATCCCAGATGAAATTAACGTGACTGTATTTATGGTGATGCCCCAGCATTACTAATTAAATCAGGATAGTTCCCAAAGGAGAGTGATTTTGGTTAACTGTTAAAACAGAGTGCAAACAGAGCAGAAAGCTTTGCTCTGAAAAGTGGTGGAAAAGTTTGTTTGGCCTCTGTTCCATTTTGGACCCTAAGATCTGAAATGTGTGGTAGCATCTCTTTGAAAAGGGAAGGGATAATTCAGCCTGGTGAAACAATAGAATTCTGTGCTTAAAAATAGCTTTCTACATTTCATATTTTAATTAGTGATTTAAAAGCAGATGATGCCAGATAAGCATGGAAGTGTAATTAATACTAAAGGGAAAGCAGACAGGGAGCACAGGAAATAATTTTATTCATCATCTTGGTTTGGAAGGCTTTCCTGGTACCCAGAAAAGTAGATGAGAAATATTTCTTCTTTGTTTTTATAAATATCTCTTCTGTCTTTTCTCTTTGGTTGTTCAATAATTTGCTAGAAGTTTCTCATATAGTGGGACAAAATCTCAGCAGCTATAAATTGTAATGTCTCTAATAACTTTAGTAATGTAAATGCAGTTCACCCTATTAATTAATTTGTTATTCTGCAAATAATCCCAGTTTGTATGGTTTAAAATGCAATTTTTAAAATGTAAACAGATACATTTATAGCATGGATACAATATATAGAATAGGTGTATTTTATTCCTTTGTGAACTCACAGTTCTTTACATTGCAAAACTTTACCTTGTCTCATGAGACTAAAAATCTAGTGGCAAAACACACCCAAGAACACCTCTGAGGATGGGCTCAGAGTTCCTATTTTGGATGCAGCTGAGCAGCTTCCCAGATCACTGACTTGGGTGGTTTGGTGCTGTCTCCTCTGTACTTTCTGCCTTTGTAAGGCAGAATTTATCACCCTTTGGATGTGACAGCTTAACTATGCCTCTGCTTCCCTCTCATCCCATCTGTGGTTTGTTGTGGAGCTTTTTGTTTTGGTTTTTTGTGGATTGTTTGTTTGTTTCTTTAACTCAGCCCCTTTGACAGAACTGGAGGGTCAAAGGCTGCTGCAATACCAGCTGACCTGCAGCAGTTGCCTTCTGAGGGGTGCAACAAGCACCTGAGGTTGAGCCATAACCCCTTAACCCAGTATTTGTGACATGAGAGCTCTTTCTTTGGCTGAGTTCATAAAAGGAAGGGGGAATTGAAATAGTGCAATGTGTTCTCTGCATTGTGCAAAGCTATGACGTGTATGTGTTAGAGTGTAAGGCAAAAGGATCAACATCTAGGCAACTAATTCTGTATGCCAGAGTAATTCTTAATTTATGCTGTTCCAGGATATTACAAAATGGATCACAAGGCCTCAGCCAACCAACACACAAAAAAAACCCTCAAACCCAAACTAAAGAAAGGCTGCTGAAGCAAAATGTGTTTTGTATTCTCATCTGCTTGCTCAGAAAAGCGGATGTAGACCTGCTGCTCCTGTAAGTGGGAAATGAAGTTTAGGAAGCAAGTGTCTTCAGGACAGCTGTAAGAAATGCAGTGTAAATGAGTTTTTGAGTTGGTTTCTATGAATTCTATGGTAGGAACTCAAGCTGCTATCCCTCAGAAATTTTTGAATTATATTGATCGACAGAACACCAAACACAGATTTTCTCTTTTTTGGGGGGGAGGGGCAGGGAAGATGGCTTTCTGTCAAAGTTGAATCCACACGGAATCCACACTGAATTTATAATATAAATTATATTTAGTATAAATTATAAATCATATAAATTATATTGATTACCATAGATCATTATTTCCATGGTTCAGAGGCATCCACTGCAATGTGAANATTCTTTTGTGAACTCACAGTTCTTTACATTGCAAAACTTTACCTTGTCTCATGAGACTAAAAATCTAATGGCAAAACACACCCAAGAACACCTCTGAGGATGGGCTCAGAGTTCCTATTTTGGATGCAACTGAGCAGCTTCCCAGATCACTGACTTGGGTGGTTTGGTGCTGTCTCCTCTGTACTCTCTGCCTTTGTAAGGCAGAATTTATCACCCTTTGGATGTGACAGCTTAACTATGCCTCTGCTTCCCTCTCATCCCATCTGTGGTTTGTTGTGGAGCTTTTTGTTTTGGTTTTTTGTGGATTGTTTGTTTGTTTGTTTAACTCAGCCCCTTTGACAGAACTGGAGGGTCAAAGGCTGCTGCAATACCAGCTGACCTGCAGCAGTTGCCTTCTGAGGGGTGCAACAAGCACCTGAGGTTGAGCCATAACCCCTTAACCCAGTATTTGTGACATGAGAGCTCTTTCTTTGGCTGAGTTCATAAAAGGAAGGGGGAATTGAAATAGTGCAATGTGTCCTCTGCATTGTGCAAAGCTACGACGTGTATGTGTTAGAGTGTAAGGCAAAAGGATCAACATCTAGGCAACTAATTCTGTATGCCAGAGTAATTCTTAATTTATGCTGTTCCAGGATATTACAAAATGGATCACAAGGCCTCAGCCAACCAACACACAAAAAAAACCCTCAAACCCAAACTAAAGAAAGGCTGCTGAAGCAAAATGTGTTTTGTATTCTCATCTGCTTGCTCAGAAAAGCAGATGTAGACCTGCTGCTCCTGTAAGTGGGAAATGAAGTTTAGGAAGCAAGTGTCTTCAGGACAGCTGTAAGAAATGCAGTGTAAATGAGTTTTTGAGCTGGTTTCTATGAATTCTATGGTAGGAACTCAAGCTGCTATCCCTCAGAAATTTTTGAATTATATTGATCGACAGAACACCAAACACAGATTTTCTCTTTTTTGGGGGGGAGGGGCAGGGAAGATGGCTTTCTGTCAAAGTTGAATCCACACGGAATCCACACTGAATTTATAATATAAATTATATTTAGTATAAATTATAAATCATATAAATTATATTGATTACCATAGATCATTATTTCCATGGTTCAGAGGCATCCACTGCAATGTGAAGGATTCAGGTTCAAATACTCTCTCTTGAGTACAAAGGAATTTCTAAACTGATAGGCTTCTTTCTCAGCTAATCTGTTCCATTGGGTCTGTGTGGTTAAATAATACTTCCCTCTCTGGGTATCTTGTAAAAGTGTTTGTAACTGCTGCATGAGACAGCAAAAGTGTTTGCAGTTTCATGCACCAGTTACAAACACTTTTACAAAATATATTTTCAAAAATGCTTCCCTCTTTGTTAGAACTTTTGCTTTTCTAGAAACCAGCAAGAATGTAAAACAATAAGAAAATTATGTCGTAGTGTAAGGTTTAAAAACAAGAACCTCACCACAATCTTGCTGAGGTCACTGAAGAGAATCCTTCTGATTTTCAGCAATATTCATTATACATCTTGCAGTACCTCTGCAGCAGTACACTTTTGTTCTTGCTGCTATTTGACTACAGAGATGGCCACAGTTTAGTGAGCTAGGTATGCTGAAATGGTATAAAATTCATGTGTATTAAAAGTTATGTGGAAAATACAAATCATGGGAATTGCACAACATTTCAGTGATCTAGAATTTGAGTGGTGTTGGCCCTGTGAAAAGGGGCAATTTCACCCAGGGTTTTTAATGTGCTTCCATTTATCACTATCAAATTATTTGCCATTGCTAAAAGAAATGGCTGTCACTTCTTACACTCTGAAATGCAATCACTTATTAAAGACTTTTGATTTTAATATTAGTGATACAACAGTGGTTGTTCTCAATGCAACCAGTAACAACTGACTAATTATTTGAATTATATCTTAGGAAGATTTGGTTAATGCAAGAGCATGAGCAGGATTTTTTGGCTTATTACCTGAAAACCATTAACTCCTCTACAGTTTCCTTTCTAATCAGAACACAGCATGGCTTCTGCTGAAAATAATTGATATTTTTTTTTAGCAAGTCTTAATAGACAGCACTGAGAAATACAATGATTACAAGACAGAATGGAATGAAAGTTATTTGGAAAACTGTCATATTCAGTATCAGCCTGTCTCTGAGGCAGGAATGTGTTTCAGGTAAATGATGTCATACATTCCAGAGCCACTTTTTCACTGTCAGATATTACAAATGAGTCTCCTTCACAGTTCTCAATGGAAAATAAATAATAATATCCCATGTATTGACACTTGCTTGAGAGTAAGAATGGTGCAAAACTGTGTTTTTCACAGGAAAGACAGGGATAGAATGAGAAAGATTTTGTAAACCTTTGGGATTCTTCCCTCCTCCAGGAATGATTTTGTAAACAAGTGTTTCCTGTGTCAAAACAGTGTTTGTCACTCATGTGCTAGTCACATTGATTATTTTCTGTTCATGTCAGCATCCATATTTATTTGCTCATATTTTTAAAGCCAGTTAAATATACCAGCTACTTGGCAATGAAACTGCCTTACCTTGCCAGGTGTCCTGGGCTTTTGGCTCATGTAACAATAGTGAAAGTCAAGAAAAGCCCTCTGGGTTTTACAGTACCATACCAGATAAATCCTGGTTTTTATCCCATGAAAGGAATATCAAAAAAACTATTTTTTCTGTATCAAAACAGAAAAAAAGTCTCTTAAAATTTTAGTAGCAAAGTAATCAATCCAAATGTATTCCAATAAATGACTTACAAACCAGCAGAATAATTATTTAAGTCAAGAAAATTGTGAAGTATTTTAATTTTGATTCCTTTTCCAAATACAACTGTGCACACCTGTGTATTGAGGCAGTTATGTCAGGACCCAAGGTTAGAGGTGTAGAAGGGATTTGGTACGATGTGCTGTGCAGTACACGTGTGTAGAGACATATATACAAGCTGAGCTCCTGTATATTTCTGTGCCCTGAGCAGGAAAGAGGTGACCTGACAAGGCTCCTTCCAGTCTTAATCATCTGATGACCCTTGATAAAACCAAAGCTTAAACCCAAGAAATTCAGCTGAAAGAGGCCACTTCATTCGGGGACAGAATCTCTTTTACCAGTATTGCTCAGTGGCTGAGGTTTCAATGTAGGCATCTCTTTTATCTTTGAAAGTTAAGTGGGAAAGTTTAACCTTTTACCAGGGTTTCACACAGGGCAGCCTTGAAATTGTGTAATATTTCCTAAAATGTCTCAGACAAACTGTTCTTTCCTCTTCTTCAACAGAAGATAAAATTGTGGCACCAGAAACTCTAATTCCAGCACCTGATACATCGCATTTCTCTGAGCTCTTGTTCCATCATTCTCTCTGAATTCAGATCCTCACAATAATGAAAATTATCCACATAAATTAATTGGTTTTGGTGGACTTTTTTGTCATGAAACACGAAGGTATTCCCAGGAACTGTCCATAACAGGAATTCTAGCAAATGTGGGAGAGGAAAAATGGAGCTTAGTCCAAGAAAGTCATATAAGTGTTGACAAGGTAAAATTCTGTATAAAATCCCTATCTTTACAATAATGATAAAATTTCTATTTGCTTCATTGAAAATACCATTCCATCCCTGTTTTAGAGAAAGTTCATATATTTAAATTGTTCCCTGTAAGTGTTCTTTAAGATTACTTAAAGACAGCATCAACATTGCAAATACAGCAGAGACACCTTGATTAGTACAGAAGGAATTTTTCAAAGATACATTTATCCAAACTAAGCTTTTGTTCAGGATGACTTTGATATTTTCTGAAAACTTGAATTTCTGAAAGTTAAAAGCTCTAATTTAAAGGGCAGCTGAATTGTTCAAAAGGTGAAGCCACTCAGGTTTACTCAAAGAGTTTTGCCTTGGGAAAGTTCACCTTTGGGTATGAATTGCCATGGTGAAAAATACTTGAGACTGCCAATTCACCAGCTAAATTAATTTTTTTTTTAGCTTACACCTTTTTTTTTTTTTTCCTTCTAGCGTATTTGCACATATCTTTTTTCTTTTAAGAATTCAGCAGAGAAATAAGAGCTGAATTGAAGAGGAACTTTGAATATTATAGTTTGAGATTGAGAGGTCTGAAAGAGAACATATGGTGTTACCTCAGCTGAGATAACAGTGCTTCTCTACCAGGATTTTTATCCTGTCTGTGAAGACCTTTCTGCATGTGTGTGTTTTAGTTCTTTGTAACACTGACATTGTTTACCCTTATTTTGAGTTACACTTGCAAATAAAGTGGGTAAAAATATTGACTCTTTTTCATTCTTCCAATTACAAATGAACTTGAGCCCTCCCCAAGAGAAAACTCTCTCCAAATTTAAAATCAAACTTGCTTCTGAAAATAAAACACAGATGTATGAGGAACACTTTTTCTTGTTTGCTGTTGTTTTGTATTCACTCTTCATATGAAGACGTTTAGCTCCAATGAGACACCAAGAAGAAATTATATTTAGTTTCACTTTTAGAATATAAATCATGGGTTTTTTCAGTGAATCAAAACAAAATCAAGCTAGAAGTTCCAGGGAATAATTTGGATTTATGACTGTTAATTATAGAAATCAAAATACTGAGGAGTTTTTGGAGAAAAAACAGGACTATTTCAGGTCCAAAAGTGTAAATTATGAAAGTAGGAATTACTACAGCAAATCTTTCCTGTCTTCTTTTCATTGCTTTTTGGACAATTAAAAAAGAAAAATTCCCTTGCTAATTAACACTTTCAGGTAGTATATTGATTTGTCAGTTAGTTGTTACAAGAATCTGTCCCACTTGCTAGAATCTGCTACCAGTTCAGGTCCTTTCCAAAGGGCTGTACATCAATGCAGCTCTCCATGGGAAGGAACTTTTCAGGATGAGGTGATGAGAAGAGATGTACAGCTGATTTACTGAAGTGTGCAGTCGGCGTCACAGCCGAAATCACGGGGCTGGTGCCAGTTACAGCAGAGTTAATTCACCGACTAAAATGTTCATTTTTCACATTTCGTTTAGGTAACTTCCCATAGACAGAGATCCTCTTAAGTGAGTTTACATTACAAACTTATAATAGGAAGATTTCAGATTATTTTGGTAAACTCAGTGGTCTCCCATTACAGTGCAGCAAATGAAGGAGAAAATTAGTGCAGTCATATTAAAAAATAGATTAAATAATTAATCTGCTGCATTCTGGGAGGAAATGTCAGTTGTGGTATTGTCTTACCTCTTGTCCTTCTGTCCTCTTGTCAGATATGGATGGGGATAAAGCCTGACTAATAATGAGAAGATGTGAAAACAATTATTCTGAATTAGGTATTAATGAAAAGAGTTTGCCCGAAGTATTTGTCTTAAGGCTAATGGTGTCAATTGATTGCTCACACCATTCAAACAAGTTTAATTTAGAGATAGGATTAAAGAACTCATCACGTGTCACAGGAAACCACCAGCATCACAAATTCATGGAAATGTTTTTGGGTCACACCCTGATACTGGATGTGTAAATTGAAGAGCTGATGGGGCATGAGTTAAAAAATAGGTATTTTCCTAAATCTCTTTCTAGCGTCAGTATTCTCTGAACTTCTTTTGTTTGAAACTTTAATGATATAGTAAAAAAGGGTTATAGCTTTCATACAAGCTGCCTATCAGTCACAAGGATAAAGGTGTTAATTATAGTAAATTGTGTAACATTCCCAATACTTCATATTTTTTCCTCACTTATAGATTTTCTTTAGATGGTAAATAATTGAAAAACTTTTATTTTAATATAAGGAACAGCTGCTGAGTAATACATCCTGAATCAACCAGTAAAGTGTATACCCACATAGCTATTGATTCAGACTCTCTACAAATTCAGTCCATTATTTCTGTATGACCTAGAATGGATTGATTTTTTTTTCTTTTTTTTTTGATCAAAGACTGAACTCTTTGCAGCTAATGAACATGTGTATAAAGCAAAGCTCGTGAGATGAACAAATGAGAGAAATTTGACTGCTCCTGGGATATTGGCATAGGAATTTAATGCCAGGTTGCCAGCTTCTGAAAAAGGCTGTGACACTAGCATAGAATTGCTGCCTAGACAGAGGGTATTAAGGATCACCACTTGAGGCTCAGTTTTCTGCCTCAGAAAAGGAAGACTTTCAAAGTGTAGTTTCCTATTGCTACTGATGTGTTTTTTCCTCTGCTTGTACTGCTGAGGGCCACTCAGCAACAGTAGTTGAGAAGCCTTTTGCCCTTCCCTCCCTCTCAAAACCCAGGAGAAGCTGAAAAACCTTCACGTGCCACAAATCTCTTGGCAAAGATTACTACACTTTGTGAAAGTGAATTATGATAATTTCTTACTGATTTTAGTAGAGAAGAATGTGTTCAGAGAGATACAGAGAGTAAGACTACAAAGGTCTTCCCATCAGTGCGTTGGTAGGGACTTTGAAGGGACATCCAGGCTGTCTGAGGAGCCTTGTCTCTTTCAGAGCTGTTCATTGGATCCAACAATATTTTGGAGTTTGGTCCCATTGGTCCCAAGAGTCACACAGGAGACTATCTCGGGTAAACCTGTGGGAAGTGGTTAAGATGAATTATTTTCTGTATTTGCCTATATTTATTCTTTCCTCTGACATTGGTGTTTCAGTGCAGCACATTGTCACACCTCTGAGTATGACAGCTCCTGGGATTTTGCCATGGAGCATATGTCATTGATAAACTCTTTGTGAAACTCATTTTATCTACATTTCTGAGAGAAAGAGCACCAAAAAGAATGGCACGACAAGCTATTTTCCTAAGTATTACATCAGGTTTAATCAAAAACCAGATGAGAAGACAAGTACATGCCATTTTACTCTTCCTGTCTTCTGCAGAATCTTGGTCTGAAGATGAAATCTCATGGACCAAAGAGGCATGTGAATCTTGAATTCCAAAAGAGCATGTCCTTTTTCCAGTGAGCAGGCTCTGGGATTGAGGAGGCAGTTATTAACTGCTGGGGAACTTACACCATGACTTTTAGTTAAGGAGTAATTGGCTGAAGGTAAAGGAAAAATTCAAGCAGAATCCAAAGAGAAACAGTCTGAAGGTGAAATGACTGTGGAGAATATACATAAGGGACAAGATGATAAGACCAAAGAGGTAAGAAACTTTAATCATTTGGATACATAACCTCAGGTAAGATTAAAGGGTACTTTAAGCTACATAAAGTGACTAGAAGGACACACTTTAGATTGAGATGGGCATTTCCTCACAAACTCTGTTTTGCTGAAAGGTTGTTGCATGTATGCTCTGGGCCGTTCTTCCAGTGTTCATATGGAATTCTTGCCACATGTGATAGCTTCAAGGGCATATTTACAAGATAAATGAAATCTTGAACAGGAAGGAAAGTTGAAATAATAAACAGGAGAGTGAGAACACAGCTTAAATGGAAGATAATACCTTTGTTTGTTTGTTTGTTTAGAGTTACATTCTTCTGTTTAGATCGGTCTTTGATCAATGTAGGTTTCATGGAAAATCTTATTCCTGCAGGCTTTCTTTTAACATGAGCAGATATCAAGAGCAGAAAAACCTTCTATTTCCTTTCAGCTGAGGCCTTGGGTGCTCTGCACTTGCTGATTGAGATCAAGTTTTCAGACTTTATCAACACCTGGTAGTTCCCATTGCAGTATTTATGATCAGATATTTTGTAAACTCTAGCCAAGCTGAACATTTTGAGTTCTACTTACTTTGGTCAACATCCAAAAAGGGATATTGACACACCTAAAGCATAAATCTTAATTTTTAATTTGTTTCTTATTTTTTAAACTACTTTTTTTAAAAAAATCAAACTTAAAAGGAAATAAAGTGGTCTAACAATGTTTCTAATTTGGAATTTTATTACAGGAACATTAGAAAAGGGAAAATTGAGCCCATGCCTTGAGCAATGAGATAAATCCAGTTCTATTTTCTTTAAAAACTCTTCCTATGTGAAGCAGATCTAGTACAACAATGAAAATAGCCTTAAAATAATAATGAAAAATCAAAAAACTCATCTCATATCCTCTAATCTGTTTAATTTATTACCTGGGCACCTAAGGGTAGATGCTAAATTAAGAGCAGAATACTTTAATTAAATTCTCATAAACTCACGAGCTTTGAAAGATGCATTTTTTAAAGTAAGTTTGCTTATTAGTTAAGATCCTATAAATACCTGACTGTTATTTACTTACTGAATCTGAACTCCACTTAACCCTACATTTGTTAGATAGTGTCTTTATTCATAAAGATGATTTTAAACCCACTACAGTTAATATTAGTCTACAGACTTCCCTAAAGATATTGAGGGTCCATTTCGATTCTTTAAAATATCATGACATATAAAATGTGAAGGGATTTACAGCAGTTACTTGTTTTAGACTAGGTGAAATTAAAAAAAAAAAAAAAAATCCTGTAGTGACTTTATATAATGAAAGCATATTCAGGGTGTTCCAGCATTCAGGTATAGGTGGTTCAAACCAGAGAAGTTCAGGGACATTCTGGGGCTGTAGTCAGGTACTAGAGAAGTATTTGGTACAAAATGTAGCTGAGGAAGGAGAAGCTCAGCTGCTTTCCTGTTGTAATAGCATGCTTAGCAAATATACCATGATGCTAATGCCTCTATGTAACTGAATGTGTTATTTATTTCTACTACTTGATGTATTGTGATAAAAAAATAAAATTAAAATTTTCAAGCTTTTCATACATATTATTTAATTTTTTTTTCATTAAAGTATGGCTCTGATTATAAATAATCATGCTTGCTGTTGCAAAAGTCTACTGTAGGTAGAAACACAGGCAGTGTTATTTCTAAACACCACAGTTTATCACTGCAGTAATGAAGATTGATAGAAATTTCCATATTTTCTCAAACATACTTATTTTCGAGATGTTCAAATCTATTCTTCCCTTTATATCCTGTATCTGAAATGAGGGAGAACTGTTTCTTTACTATCCAGCCTTTCTGAATTATTTAATTTGTGTCAACAATAAAGCAGAAACAGAAGACCAAAGTATTTCTTCTAAGCCACCCATTTCTAAGCAAGAATTTGAGGACTGAGTTCTGCACATGGGCTTAGAAAATATTGGGATAAACCTTACTGTCCAAAGGATCACTTTTACTGGTGCTGTTGTTGTTCCATTTTATCTCAGCTGAAGTTCTGCCAATTTTTAATCTCTGCTATGGCAAAGAGATAGGAAAATATTCTGGAGGGTCAATTCAGTGCTTTACACAGTTATCTGCTTTGTGCTGACAACTGGGTACATGAGGAAGCTCTTTGTAGCACCTTGTAAAGCAACACTTCTAATTATTATCATCACCTTATAATTATGTATAAAAATCAAAGAAAATCCAAAATCCCTCAAAGCAAACTTTTAACTCTTATAAACTTACAGATAATTCCAAAGCATCTACTGCAATAAAATATTTCCCCTGCTTGTTTATCTTTCATTTAATTCTGAAAACATATTCAATTAACTGCTAGGGTTGTTTCTTTTGTTGTTTTGTTTTTTGTTTTTTTTTTTTTAATGCCACCTGATGTTACAAAAAGGGTTTGCCAGACATGCAATATGGAAAAAAAATTAAGCCACAAAAGAGACAAATGCATTTATTTGTCTATTGCCAGGAAGTGTCTTGACTGTTTCACTTGCATTCTACAAATCACTCATTTTTGTCTGGAAAACTACTGTCTCTCCAGTTCCCAAGCAGGTTTTTTGGGAAGTTAATGAGCTTTCTTTCCTGAAGACACCTCTGCTCTCCTGCACAGTGTTTTGAAGCTCAGTAATGGGAGCCATGCTGAATGTAAGATCTATTGCCATTAGTGCTGGCTGGAAAGTGCTTGAAATTGAGTTTGTCACCACCAGCCCTGACAGCTCCCTGTGACAGTGACTAAGCAGCTTCAAAAAAGTTCACTGATAAACTCTCAGCCCTGTAGAAGATATTTAAGCCTTCTTGTTTGTTTGTTTGCTTCCCTACCTGTAAGTCTTTCAAAACAAAACAAGTGATAACAGTTAATTGGTATTTTAGTAAGAAGAGAAATTCTATTTTGCATTTATTCATCCATTTCCTTGGATGGATCTGTTGACATTATGGGGTTCAAAATCTGGCTCTGCCTACCTGCATATTAAACAAATCATCCTGCAGCAGATAAGGAGGGTGCTATTGCTGTGTTATCATACAGGTGGAATGCAGTTTAACTTGCATAATTTGTAAGAGCTTGAAAGCAGCATCCAACAGCTTCATGAGACATAGGCTGCAAACTATTCCTTTTTGCTGAAGAGTCACTTACCTTCACTGCAGTCATTTCAAAACCCAGTGAAATCAGTGGGGCTCCAGCAGATCCTGCTAGTAACAGCCAGATCCACTTAGTTGTACCATTCACTTACCCTGAGCTCAGTCTGTACTCCCTGATCCTCCACTACTGCAGGTAGGAAATGTTTTAACTGAGTTTTTTCCCTGGTTATTCCCAAACTCTGTGTGTTGGGAAATTCACATGTAACTTCTGACATGCTTGCAGAGGATAAAACAAGCGAGGAGGTTTCAATACTGGCTTGCCAATCCACCCTTGAAGAAGGGGATGCAAAACCAAATTGAATTTAAGTCTTGAAAAAAATAAATCAAATTGCACTGCCTGCGTTCAGAATATTTTCTTTTTCAAATCAGGAATAGAAATTTTCTTAGTGGGAAGTCTGGTGACAAATAACAGAAAAAAGCAATCTCTCTAAGGCTTATTTTCTTGTCTTGAAATGCATTTCACACCTATCCTGACACTGAGCCCTTTTCACATATTTACATCAATTGCTCTATTAGTAACACGTAAAACTGTTCAACTTGCATGTTGTGAAGTAAATGATAGAGAGTTTTGCACTTAAAATTATTTGTTGGCTTTTGTCATTTCTGTTGTATTCCTAATTTTCTTGTTGTGTAGATTTTGCTGAGCATAAAATTTCATTCCTTCACAAATACCTTTTCAAACACTCAAATAAATTTTGTGTTTGCAAGCCTTGTCTTGTCTAAAAGAAGTGTAATTTTCTATCTACATAATTTGTTTCTGTTTATGAGTGCTCCAGTGGAAAGAGAGTAACTGGAATCAGCAAAGTGGTACGAAGTCTGTTTTGGCAGTCTTCCTATGTCTATAAATCAATCCCAAATGCGATGGCAGCAATTTGTGAAAGCAGAAAGTTCTGCAAATAGTAGACTATTGTATATACTTGTGTGGCCATTTTAAATAAATTGCTATTACGAAAAATGCCAAATAGTTAACTTTGAAGATTAAAAACACTCTATGGAACAGAAGCAGCAGGAACACATCAAATTGAGGAAGATTTTGCCTAATGTTCTTTTATAATGACTACTTGCACTTATTCTTTTCTGCTAAAATAATAGAAACCTCGATAGTGTCTAATCCTGAGAAGGTTGTCCCAGCTTAAACATCATCCTTGGCTAATTTCACCATTTCATACAAGAGAGGAACCTTTCTTTTAAACTTCAAGTGAGCAGATTTTCTTTCATTTATTCAACAGGAGCTTGGGCTGTTGTCCAAAGTTTGGCTCTTCGTCTCCTGGGAGGATACAGCCGTTCATCTGAGGTGAAATGATTTGTCATCTCTGTGTCTTTGCCTGAGTGTGACTTGTGAGTGTAATGAGCTCAGTGATAGCTCATATGCTCTTTGTTTTTTCAGTAAAGTAATAAAAATAATGTTGATCACCATTCTTTTCTGAATTCTTTTCTTCTTTGAATTTTGAAGCAGGTTTGTTGGGTTTTTTTCATTAAATATACTTTTACAAGAGGAGCAGGTATATTACACAACAAATAAATTAGCTCCTTATGCTCTAAAACCATTGAATATCAAGTACGGGAATTTGCCTTCTGCTGCTTCTATCAGTAAGGATTTTACTATGAGAGGCTTCCTTCTGTGAGCTTGTGTCTGTTTGAAGTACCTGGTGAAGTTACTTTGATCCATCTCATCCAATGTATGAAATACAGAACTGCAAAGCTTTTGTGAGGAAGGGTCTGAGAGGGGAGATCCATAAACTGTTGCAAAGTCAGCAGCAATGGAAGGAGAACTGAGATGTTTGTGGGCACCACTGGCTGATTAGGAAAAACAGGTGCAGGCAAAGTGTGTTACTAAAGCTGTGACTCAAAATAACTGCAAGAAGAACATGGAAAAAAAGAACTATTTAAAAGACAGCTTCTTTACTGAGCATTCAATATGACACCTCTTAGTAACAATGGTTATTTCATAGGGCAAGTAAAATAAATGTCTTTATTTTCAGTTGTGCTCCTTCACATTCACTCATGCTTTAGGAAGTTACTCAGCTTTGTTGTCCTTTTCACTTTGTTTTAAAAGATTTAATAGCCAACTTACTCAAATTTTCATTTAAATATTCTGTCCAAAATTAAAAAAACCCAAACCAATATACTTTACTTCAATACCAAGCATGCTAAAGTAGCATTTGTAGTTTGATGTTTCCTTACAAAATATTTTATTACCTAAGTTGATGTATATCTCAATAGCTTCAAATAATAAAAAAAAAATATTTCTAGGAGAACCTAATTTTTATTCAGTTCTTATTATGGTTCTGTATTGGATAATTCTTGATGATCCTCTGAAAAACTCAAGAAGTTGTGTCTCTTTAATATCTTTATGATGATGTTAACCACAAGAAATAAAGGTTTCTTGGTAAATGTCCACAGTTCTTGGAAGCTGATACTTGTCAAAAACTGTGAAGGAATCATTTCTATTCACTTCTATTCTGCTTTATTTCAGAGTGGAAAGTAAGCTTATCCAAGGTTCTTGATGTACAAAGGGAAGAGACAAATGTATTTCTCCCTTAGTAAAAAATACAAAGACCAGTGACAAAGACCAGTGAAAAAATGTAATTTGTTTTCCTGGAATTTCTTCCTCAGAAATCTTATATTTCAAATATTAAATTAGATTTTTTTCTAAGCAACTTCCATTGCAAGAACCATCACGTAGTATACAAAAATATACCATCACGTATATTTTTTTTCTTTTTTTTTTTTATAATATTTGATTCTCTTTCCTTTTCTCTAAGGTCAGTTTTTTCATATGCAGACAAGCTGCTTAATATGAATCAGACACCAATCTGCAGAAATGACTTGTTATATACATTGATTTTGGACAGCATGTACAATTAGAAGTTTCTTATGTCACTGAAGTTCATGGTGTAAATACATACTCTTTTTTTTTTAAATTTAAGTGCACAGAATCATTAAAAATAGTTATCAAAAGAATAATAAATACAGTTTGGATTATTTGTAAATTTTTTATAGGGGTCTTTTCTTGAGGCTGTAACACATTAACATGAAATAAAGAATTTCAAAATAATGTGCATCTCTGAGATAAGCAATGTTTATCCTAAGTAATAGAAATCAATGTCGATGTTCTGTGATTAATATGTTTTGCTTGAAAAGCATTAAAGTCATATTTACAAAATACACATTTTGAATGCAGAAATATACCTTATTAGTACTTCTCCCTCTTTAATTTGAAGAAACTTCAACAAAATTTTGAGGGCTAAGAAAAAAAATCCCTTGCTTAGAGTTACACCCTTTTTAGTTCTTATGATAAAGTTCTCTGCCTGTCTTTTGAGCAAATTTGGTGTTGCTGTACTGAGGTTTTTAGTCAATGAAGGCTTTGCCTGGGAAATGGCAGTGATTTGTTGTGAATGTTCATTGCTTAAAGGAGGTGACTTCCTCAGTAGAGTTGTTAATCTGATTTCAAGTTTTGTAGTATCATCAGTTATCTCACTGGAAGGAGAAGCAGCATTCTGAATACTTTTTTGGTTGTATTAGTAAGAGGTTGGGGTAATATCATAATTGGATTTTTCCAAGGATAAGAGGATTATACTTTTTTGAGCATTAAAAACAACAGCAAAATATCACCTCCATGGATGTACTTTAAAAATACTGTAATGTAAAATATTTATCCTGCTCTCACAACAGACTTCATCACTGGTAAAACTGCTTAGCTTAGCTTTGCTTTGTGGGAGAGAGCAGTGGAACTTTGAGACCATGTCAGGTTCTGTCAGCAGCTCCTACAGCCTCTAGATATGCCCTGTACTTCTGCCTGGCAGGCAGGAAAACAATGATTCCAAGTTTATTGTGTGATGCTTCTGATATTTCTGAGGCAAAATATTGATAGATTTCAGTTTAGTTGTGGGGGGTTTTTTGATTGATTGGTTGGTTGGGGGTTTTTTTGGGGTGGGTTTTTTTGGGTTTTTTTTGTTTTGTTTTGTTGGGGGAGGGTGTTGGTTTTTTGCTTGGTTTGGGTTTTTTTGATTTTTTATGTGTTTGGATTTAATTTTTATTAGATGCATATATTTTCAGGAATCTTGGATTAATCAACATATAGTTTCTTAACCAGAAAGATTATTTATTTTGTTAAACTTTTGTTATATTTAACTATGGTATAAACAGAAATGAACAAGCAAATCACTTGCATCTGTGTCTCTGAAGTATACTATCTGTATGTTAATTTACATTTGAATTGGAGGATTCAGATGCAATTATACTACTCACTCTACTGCTAAATGGATTGTTAAACTGGTCTATAATTTTTAGTTTCCAAAGGCCCTTGGTTGCCTCTCACAGAATCATTTACAAATGTTCTGGGAGTTCACTGGAAGTGCAATGATAGCATATCTGTAATTGCCTCCCTTGTTATGCATGTGTGTACTTGCTAGTCCCTGGGTCAAAGGCTTCAGTGTCCCACTTTTCCAGCCAAGCACAAACAAGTGGAATAACCAGGACATTATGTAGTTACGAGGCAAAAACACCCACTGATTAGTGCCACCCTGGATTTGGCAGGAAGGCAGTTAAAGACAAAAAAAATTATCCTTGCTATATCATCCACATTTGTCATTTGTTGCATTATTTGTATCAAAATTGGACTGTTTAGGAGCAAGAGAGATGTTTTCACAATGAATCAAAGCAATTTGCTGTTTGTTTGTTCCTGAAATTCAAGCAAGCCCTCTATATAACTTTCTATAGCTTAATTTTCCTTTACTGAAATCAAGCCTGACACCCTAACTGAGCAGAATGCTGTGTCTTTGTTTTCCAATATGCAAAATGTTTACTTTTGCAGAGGAGTGGTTCATAGGGTAAATGAACCTTTATTTTACATTTATCTTACATTTGATAACTTGCAGATTCCTCTAAAGTCACAAGTAGAAAGTCTTTAAAAGAAATTAAGATCTTATTCTAATAGCAGCCTGTGTCTTGAGTGAGAAATACTTTGAAAACTGAAAGACACCCCTGTTTTTGAGGTTAATGTCTGGTCAGTGACTTTCCCTCATTTTGTGTGCCAGCCTACACTCTACCTGCTTTACTCATGTCTAAGAGTGTAGTGTTCTGATTTATATCAAAACTGAGTGTATTGAAGGCACTGAATTTCTCAGGGTACATTTGTTAAGTGCTTGCATTAATGAAATATGAAATAGAATATCTGCAGATTTAATTTTGCAGCAATGGAGATTGGTTACTGAAGAACTTCCAAATGTTCCTGACTTTAAATACTTTGTGCTTTGTTACGACAAACAGAGCACCAACATTCAAAGAGACAGCTTTTTAGTTAAAGATACATTTGTTACAAAGAAAACCATACGCAGATGGTTTGCAATTGCCAAGAAGGGTGTTAATTAGAAAATCCATTACATTTTTTCATTGATATAAAAAAGGGGCTGAATTTGTAGTTTCTGTACACTGAAACAGGTCCTTGGAACTCGGGGGAGATATACTCATGTTCAGGGGATCTGTCTCACTCAGAGAGTTATTGCACTCCAAGAAAAGTGGAATCCCCCAAGACTTCACAAGGTGATATTTCATTTTCATCTCCAGATTATTGTAGTAGGTCATCAGCTTTGACTGTATGATAAAGCTTCTTCAGGGATGTTACTTTCCTTGCACTCTAAAGCAAACAGAAGTGCTTTTTCCAAAGTGGATATCCATTTTGACAAGAAAATGGAATCAACTCTAATAAAACTAGGAGAGAAGGTGAAAACCTATTACTTGCTGGCTGAGGATTGAAAACTACTCTGACTGTTCTTGCTGCTTTGATTTTTAAAGGAAGTCTGATTGGGTTTTGGGTTGGTTTTGTTACTGTTGTTATTTTTATTTTTGTTTTTTCCTCAGTAATATATGGGAAATATACCAATATACCCAATAATATGGGAAAAAATATACCAGCTTGATAACTTCCTGTTTTTGTAAGAAACACACCATTAAAATATCCTTTGTGGTTAAAATGTGATTTGTGATTTTTTGTTGAGTATTTAGCAGAGTGTTTTTTCCCATATTCTAAATAATGTGGAACATATTGAAGCTTGTTTTTTAATAGAATTTGATTCTCCTATAAAGTCAGTTTCTGGTTCTTCCACAGGCTTCCTGTGTGACTTCCTCAGCCATCATTTGTCACCTTGTAACACTGAATTAATTTGTTTCATATTTTAGAGGTCTTCCGAGAATAAATCTACATATTCATGTAAAGTGGCAAGATATTAAGTGATTATCCCTTTTTAGAGAAAAAAATCTATAAATAAGAAATCCCTGTAAGACTGTAGCATTTTAGAACAATCCATTTTTACATAAGATGATTTTTTTCTTCCTTGTTACACTCTAAAAGATCACTGTTTTTTATTAGGAAAGAAAGGCTACAATTGCCAGGTACTGGAATGATTCTTGTGATCCAGTCTAACTTCCTGTAATGTTAACAGAATCTTCTCATTGCTATTGGAAGCCATAACTGGGTTCCCTTATTCTGCAAAACACTTTGCCATCTAAACAAGGAGTTACTACTTTAACAACAGCCATATTTGTCCTGCAAGACTGAAATATATTGCACCAGATTCAGATGTCCTGGATCATTCCCTAGCTCCATATTTACTTATAATGTTAACTATCAATACCTATAACAAAAAAATCTTGTACCCTTTATATTTATTTAAAAGAAAATAGAAATCTACTTTAAGCTTTCAAAATAACTTGCCCCATTTTCTAGAATAATAGTCAATTTGTGTGGCTGGACAGGATGAAAATTTTGTTTATACCTACTGCAATATAACAAAAAATTTTGGCTTATAACTCAGCATTTCACTGAGGCATGTTGTAAATGCTCTCTGTTGTTATTCCCAATCCATCCATTTCTGATGGAATTAATGGAAATATCTTCATTATTTTACTTCAAATTTTGTCAAGTTACTAATATTTAAAGTAGGAAGAATGAAAATATGAAAATATTTCTAAAATATCTCATAAAATAAAAGGTTATACATACACAAGAATATTTTTTTTTTAAATAGACTGGCAGAGATAATGTTGGCTTAAGGGTGTTAGTGATGCATTTCACACTTTGTAGGTGTGTTTTCTTGTCCCATAAATATATAATGCATTATACAACTGTTTTTACAGCATTTTCATGTAAGAAAAAAAAATCAATTTAAGCAAGCAGAAAAGAGAAATAATGTAAAGGAATTAAATGTAACACTGAAAACTTCTTGAGATAATTCAAATATGCATTGAATTGCAGATGTATTACAGTTCTGGAGAAACTATTTTGACTTCTCCACCTAAAACCAAAAAATAAATCTAAGTTACTAAGACAAAACCTGAACATGAATTTCTATTCATCTTCTCCTCAAACTTGATCAATTCAGAGACAAGCATCAGAACAAATGAAGCAGGTCATTCTGAAAGAAAAGACAATTATTCATGAGTCTATGTGTGTGTCTGCCTATGCTTAGAACAGCACAAATGTCTATTTCAAATAATTTAGGAGTTATGTAACTTAAACTTGCTATTAAATATTCTTAACTGCATATGCAATATTTGCTGTTATGGCTCTTAGTATAACCTAGAGATTTCTGCTTTTAAAAGTTAATCGAGTGTGCTGGTAGCTCCAATATAATATATTTTTTCCCTTCTATTTAAAGAAAGAAATAATATCCTTTCACATCCTCCAAGGCATCTTTCCAGTATTCTCAAGGTTTAAATGCTAGCTGTAAAGGATGGGACACAATAAGAATATTAATGTCCTGACTGAGCTGACAAATGTACTCTCTTTGGGCCAGGGCCAGACTTGAGCATTCAAAGTATGGAACCAGTCCAGGAGGCTGAGATTTTTAGAGAATCTAGGGAAAAGCCTGCCAAAAGTGCTCAGCAGCTTTCCCATAAAGAGATTGCTCTAGAAATCTGCAATGTGTGGGTGACGAAAAAAATGAGTTGTGACAGGTCTGGAATGAGTTGAAACTGCTCAGGATGGTGAAGGAGGACAAGGTTTCCGGTGCATCAGGACATGGACAGAGTGGGAATGACAGGTGAACTAAAGCACAAGAAGGTAAACTTTTCCGTGGTTGGTTGCAGTGGAATGTTTGAACACAGCCACACACTTCACCACATTCTAGATTTCACCAATGTTACAAAGATCAAGAAGATTATTTGAACTCTTTTACTAATACCAGTTTATTTTCCTGTACAACCGAGTCTGCTCCAGTAGTGTGCTGACCTCAAGAGGAATTTGGTAGTGAATTCTGTAATCCCATCACATCTTTCACTGGGAATGGCAGAATCAAGGCCAGGGGGCTTGTAAAGGGAGCTGTCAAAAGATATCTTTCTCCTGTACGTTTCTGGACATCCATGTCCAAGAAGGGCATAGAAGCCTGTCTTAAAACATCCTTCGTACAAAATTCCTAAATTATGGCATAATCTGGAGGCAGAGATGACTCATTGAAGCCTCTAATGAGTGCAAATTAGGAAGGATGTCCCCAGAGGGAGATGTTGAGAGGATTTAGAACAGATTACTCCAAAGAAAATGTACTCTTGGAACAGACAAGCAACTTAGAAATTTTGTCTGAAAGCCACTCTAACCTTTCAGCAACAGGGAAAAGCTTGCTGCCTTTATCAAGTTTAGATTGGAATTCCATCTCTCTCTAAACTCTCCTTCCAGCCTTCATTCCTCCTGATTACTTCCCTCTGCTTGTACTCACACTGGGAAGATCAACTTGCTGGGTAAAAAGTAAAATACCTTTTACCATCAGGGTATATGCTTGCGAATAAATCTTTTTGCCAGATCATAGAGGTATTTTGATTTACAAGAAAGGTGCCTGGGCTTTGTAAACATTTTATGGGAACTGCTACTCTCTCAAAACAGAGGAACATATGCTGATATTAGGGCCAGGGGGGAAAGCTAGGTAGAACTTCAGCTCCTCTCTGAAACCTTATGAGTTATTCTTTTTTCCCCAGCTCAAAGCTCACCTTAAATTCACTAATTTTTAGGATTTTTTTTGTTCCCTACAGAAGTCTGCATGTAATTTGTTGGACATCTCTTTGCAGCCATAAAGGGAGTGGTCTTGCTCTGACAAAATCATTACTATGGCAGCTGAATTTCTAATCCTTCTTCTCAGAAATTCCCTTCCTTCTTATTTTTGCAATGCAGGTAGTCAAGAACTTTCCTCCATGCTTTGTTCTAAAATTCACAAATTATTGGTGCAAAGAAAATTATTTGTTATAATTTTATACACTTTTTTCATGGTTTTGTGATGAAGACCCTTCTCATGTCTCAGGGAGCTCAGAAGCCAAGCTCCATAGTGACCAGTAGATTTTTGTAGGAATACTCAATGAGCATGTATCCTAGGATAAAACATTGAAATCGTCCCTGGTTGTGTTTTTGTTCCCTCACCTTTCTTTTAGATGTTGAGATTAGCTTCAGTTCACCAAAATGCATCAACAGAAGGTACAGATGTCATTTTTAAAGTCAGGTCTTCATCTGTTAAAAGCAAATTTTTAGGCCTAACTCTACTAGGAAAACAACTACTTTTATGTTCAGTCCAAGTTAAGGTTTAGAAACTTTGGTAACCATTTTCCAGGCTGACTTTCCATTTACAGGATCTGTATTCAGATTTTGCCTTATCCCAGGCCCCTGAACAGGTAAAACAGAGAAAAACATACAACCAGTTGGTGAAAGATGCCTACTGTGGGATGTAGAAGTATCTAGGGAGGCTGATCACAAACTAAGCAATTAGAAGAAAGGAAGGACATTTGCAAGAGCACAGTATCAAGAAAAATATAAATATTTAGTAGTAAGGAGAAGAGCAAAATTGCTAATAAAAATAAAATTTCAGAACTCACCCAAACTTGTGTTTTGTTAACCATTGTTTTGATTCAGTCTCATTAAAATGAGGGGACTTCCAAAGGTTTCTTTCTATGTATTCAATAATTTCTCCTCCCAAAAAGGATCAAACCCAAAAAATGCAACAGAAAAAACCAAACCAAAACATAAAACCAGTCAAAACAACAGCCAAAAAGTCCCCATGACATTTCTCTAATAAGGCCACTATTATTCTGACATAATATTTTTGAAATAAGGTAAAGCATTAGGAAAATACTTTGTTGTCTCATTGACGTTGATATGTCTAAGGATTCAAAAGTTGCCAAATCTGTTTATTTCCCACTGCTTTTATTAATACCCATAAAGAAAGGAAAGAGCAGAAATATTATGCATTGCTACATAGAACATCACATAAAAATCCTTAATGTTTCAACAACTGCTCAGAAATTACAAGCATTAAAGGAAAAGATCTCATCCTTTTTGAGATTACTAGTGCATAAATTTAGATAATTGTTATTCTGATTTGGTGTCTGTCTAGTTATCCTGTGATATTTTAATGAGAAGGTTAACAACTGCTGGCTTGGGTCACCAATAGTAAATAGTAATAACTACCTGTGGTGGAAACAAAAGTGACATTAATGACATGTAATAAAAAACAGCAGTTGGTGAACCAAAAGGATACAGCAAAAATTACAAAAGTAGGTGTTTATTAGGTGGACTGGCTACCAATAAATTTTACAGAATACAAATACATTTTCACCCAGTAGCTTTTAAAGCAACTGAAACATGTATAAAAGTGATTTGAAGAGACACTGATACTGATCCATGCCAATCTTTATCAGCATGACAGAGTAGCATTTCATTCAGTTGATCTTGCATTACAGCCCACTCAGAGAAATTAATGATCTGCAGTATCTTACAGTTTTAAGTGATTTCCAAGCAATACTAGAAATCTTTAAACAGGACAAGCTGGAAAAGAGAACTTCTGCTGTGATCCCCATTCTGGGATGGCGAATGGTGAATCATTAAAGTTAAAAATTTCCCCTCAGCATTTAGCAATGACAAAGGTTCCAGCCTTGGGAGAAGGGTTTCAGAATGATAAGTGGAATTATATAGGAGACTTAGGAGATAAATCTCCTTCCACGTAAAGTGCTTTTACCCACTGTATTTCTAGAGGGGAATTTATTTAAGTTTGAACCTTAAGGATATGTTCTTTTATTCATTTGGGAGCATATTTTCAGGACAGATGCAGTCTTCCATTCCTTGCTCTATTCTAAGTAAAGTTTTAAAATAATGTCACTCTTCTAAGATTTTAAAGGAACCTTAAGGGATGTTGTTGATACTATAGACATTCTGTTCCTGACAAGGCAATTTAAAGGTCTGAATCAAATGTCAGATCCTAAACTATATACTTTGTAACTTACATCATTATATTTTGTCAGAAAGGTCTTCAGATATTAATCACACTTTTTACTGAAGACTTAAGTTAAGCGCTTGTGGTATGAGTCAGGAGAATAACCTTGACCAGTACATCTGTTTTCTTCAAAACAAGTAACTTAACTGCCAAACTCATAGATAACCTAAAATATATTATATGAATATGTGTATTCATTCTCCCTCGTTTAACTTCAGTCATTATTCATTACAGCAGGGAATCTGGCTCTGTGTTTTCAATGGAATAGCAGGCCCTCCATGCTCTGATAAAATTTTATGTATAAAATGTGAAAAAAGTCCCTGTCTCCCATTACCTACTTCTGGTGTAATTCTAACCTCAGCTGTGGCTAAGTTAGGATAGCATCTTGAACTTGATGTTCCTATTCCTAGGCAGTGCCCCAGTAGCCAGCAATAAAGTGACAAAAGGATGGAGTCTTAACTCTCCACTATCTGGCAATTAGGATGAAAATAAAGGGCCATGATGGGGCACATGGTGAGACAGTAGTGAAAGACATGGATATCTTTTATCTTTCAGTTAGCTGAAATTATTTCAGCTCATGCCTCTTCATATAAATAGTAATTACATACGGGTTGAAATACTACTGTAAAAATAATTTCTGTGTAGGCTTTTATGTATTCTCTGTTCTATGTATTTTTAATGTAAAAATGTATATACCTTCTGAAGCTCCTATGGCAAATTACTTTCAGTTCTACTTAGGTTTTTATTTCTATTTTACCAAGGTTACATGGTTTACAATGGATTTACCATTCCATGGTTAAATGACCTGATGAGCATTCTATATAAAATGTTTGAATTAGGTTATTTTGCAAATATAATTAGGATAAATTCAAGTTAACAACAGCATACACAGATGTATGTGTAGATGCAGAGGATACACAGTCATATATGAGTCTCATTCTCGTTTATGCAAAGTCAAGTTCAAAGGAAAAATTTAAACTTTTTTAGCTGTATTTCAAGATTATGGATGCACAATTTTCTCAGTTGGATGAGATGCTTCATTGAGATAGCAATTTAGATAAAATTGATCTAGAAAATAGACAGTAACACTTTTTTAGTAATAATTGCATACAAGTGTTAAATGTTGGAAGATGCTCTTGCACTTTCTGTCTTGATAACAAAATACTTTAGATCTTAAACCAGTTTTTGCTGGAGTCAGCACCTTTGCTTTCAAAGGGTGTAAGTATATGACATAGACTATTGTATTCTGAACAATATTTTAAATGGTTTTGTATAATACTGGTCTTGCTAATATTAGAAAATTTGTGCAATGATGCTCAGTTATCCACCACCTTTCCCCATGTACTTAATTTTAGGGCATAAATGGTTCTTTCCTTTTGTTAGAAGGCACAGCAGATTGTTGTTCCAGTTTTAGAATTGAAGGAGTATTAATAGATTTTACACTGCCAAATTCTTTTTATCTGTTTATAGAACAATTTGACATTCCTAGGACTGTTTCCACAGCATGAATGAGTTGCAGATGTATTCTCAGTATCAGTAGGTCAGCTTTGTTAAGGTGGAGAAACTGTCAATAATTCTGATGAAAAGAATCTGGGGAATATTAAATGTATATTAGGTATATGGCTTAAAATATGATTTGGAGTAAGCATTTAAGGGATAAGAGAATAAAATGTTAGTAGATCATTTTAGGTACTTTAAAAATTATTTTGATACAGTTTGTGACAGTCATTGGAAATACTATGTTCTACTTTATAAAAAAAATCTTCTTATGTGGTAAATGTCAAGAGGTAAATGGCTACCTTCTCAGAGAGAGTTCTAAAATGAACTCCCCTTTATTAGCAGAAGAGTCAGTTTTAAATAAGAAAATTAGCCTCCCACAGAACGTGTTCATAATAGCCCTAAAAAGTGATCTCCAACTGTCTAAGTAGTAGTGATGGCAACAAGCTGATAATCTATTAATTCATTTTTCAAACTTGACATTATATTAAAAAAGAAAAAAATCAGCATCAATATAAGTATTTAGCATCAAAAAATTTGCAAAGTGCATTTGGCATAAGATGAATGGGACATGATTGCTCCATGCATTCATCAAGAAGCTAATCATACCAACCCTTAACTACATGTAATTCCAAGTACATGAGTAGACACAATTAAGTCACCTGTATTAGTCACATGTGGAGAATTAGGAAGATGCAAAAGCTCTAAAATGGAGCTAAAATTTAATGTTCCCTCTTGTAAATTTAGGGAAGAATTTTATTACTAAAACACTACTTTCTAACAGCTGAAAACTGGTCTCTCCCTTGTCTATAGTTTTGAGGGCTCATATCTGTTCACTGTGTTTTAAAACAACAGCTACCTCCATTAGTCTGTCAAGGAAACATTGCTTTTCAATTTCTCCTTCAACTGCCAAACCTTCTGGATAATTAGAGCTCAGTAAGAAGTAATCAATTTACTTTGTATACGTGCAATATATATAAAGTAAAATGTGATATGGATTTAAATCTATAAAAGATGCATATCCTCACTATCCTTCCTAAGGCATGACCCATTAAATACCTAATGCAGCTGAATTTTATATCAGAATGCCGGCAAAAGCTTACACAAGGCTCCACACTCCTTAGCCTCCTAGTAAAGCAGCTTTGAAAAGTGTTTTGGGAAAAAGTGTAGCAGAGCTGATAGCATTAGATAGCTTTCTTTCACCACTTTCCTTCAAATTTTGCCTGTAGAAATCATACCACATCCTGCTGCATGTAAAATTATATTTTAAAGCTCATTTTATTCCTTCAGTCAAAGTAAATTTCCCTTGCAGTTTGCAAAGTCCACGATCACACATCATTCCTCTCATAGGTGCCAGGAAACTTGTTCCTGATCTCAAAGAATGCTAGAATGCTCCAAGTTTGCTAAGCACACCAAGGCCATGTGGCCAAACATTTCAGGGAAAAGCTTGATCTTCTTCAAAACAAGTTTTCCTTGCTTGATGGATCTTCCCAGTTAATTTTGAAGCGGAAAATTTTCTATCTTCAATCTGTTGAAATGGTATCTTTTTAAGAAAAAGCAAAGAGAGGCATGCATCAAGTGATGACTGACCTCTATCTGCTAATCACAGAGTAGAGATGTAGTTTCTAGCCCTCATCTCTTCTGTCAAATGCGCTTAAATCCTGGGGTTTTTTAGGAGAGGTTTCTCAACATTTAGCTTGAAAATTCAGCTAGAGTATGGAAAAAAATTCGACTGATGTGTTGAAGTGAAAACTATATTTTTAAATGAAAAATCTAACTTCAAGAACTCATCAGTGTCAGTGAAAATTTGCCAGTGTCAAAACCTTTACATTATTAATGCCTCTTCCTTATGAGCACAGTGCCACTGGGCTTTGTTTATGCTGAGCAGTGGCCAATATTGCTGGTGGGAAGGACTTCTTTCCTGTCCTCCAGAGGCTTAGGGCTCCCATACCTGTGGATGTGCTGTGCCAGCAGAGCAGCCTGTGAGTTATCTAAAAACACAGATCTGGCTAACACAGCCCCTCATGGAAGAGCTGCCTGTAAAATGTTTTTTGAAGGGCTGTGGTGCTGAAACACGTGCTACACTCAGGCCTGCCAGCTGCACCGGCATGAGCAGCAAGCGGTGGCTTTGGGGGTTCAAGCCACCAATTTGAGAGCTATTCTACTGCCCTGCCACTTCTGGCAGGGAGCTGCTGCCTTTGGTGGAGTCTGGCAAGCCAGGCCGGAGACACTTGGAAGTACTGGACACACAGATGTTGTGTGTAGTAGGTTTGACACCCAAAAATTGGACCTGCTGTTGTTGGTTCTGCCAGCTCTGGCAGAGCTGTAGATGGTACTTTTTCAGCATGGACTGTATATTTTCAACGCATGCATGTTCCAGCTTTTCAGGAGAATGTCTGTCATCTGCAGAACAGATGCCCAGGGATGTGTGTGTGAGTAGAGGAAGGTTAGCAGTGCTCAGATTTAAAGGAATTTGCCACACCAGAGCCAGTGAGCAGAGCCTCTGAGCTGCAAGACTGTTCAATTACTGGGCACGAAGAGACCTCAGCACCAGATTGGAAGTTAAAAGAGCGGAGCAGATTGATTGTTTGTAAAGAGTTTTAAAATCACCAAGGTTTGAAAACAATATGTTTCCCAGCCTCAATATAATATGAAATAATCAGGATAATTTAAAGTAAATTTTATTTAAAATTATAAAATGAAGATGTTAGTCAGAAAGTTAAGATGCTTAATTTTTAAAAAGGGCCTTTTTTAGAAACATTTGAGTATATCTGACCTTGTTCCACTGCACACTGCTTCTTTTAATTAATGATAAAGACCTCTTAGTGTAACTCAAACATAAACCATGTTGCTGATCACTTCAAATGGACCCAGACAAATTGAGAACGTGGGTGTGTTTTAAAAGAAGTGCAAGGTAGAGCCTAATCAAACCCCCCTGTACTATGTACCACTCAACTGCTGCTGTAGTGTTATGGCAGGCACCTTTAATGATACTGCCACAAAACTAAAAACTGAGTTTTTAATAGAATTGGATGGATTCTTAAATGCTTCATACGACAATCTTCATAGGATCCATCAAATATTGAAAAACTTGTCAGAGCAGCATGTTACAGGTAATCACCCAGTATAGGTTATATACCTTAGCCATTGTATATAAGTCCAAAAGTCTATTCAGTAGCTACTGCCTGGAATAGAATTTGTGATCTTTTGTCCAATTGTTAATGATAGAGGAGATTTCAGGTCATGTAGCTCATATTTGAACAAAATAATCAGATTTACTGAACAACCTTTGGTGATGATAGGTCAATTATATTGTAAAAAAACCACTGAGAGTCTCCTCACTAGAAAGAAGATAATGCCAAGTGCCTTCCAAACAACAAAGAGTGTATGACAGTAATAAATATTGAAAGCAGATAAAAGAAACTTCCTTTAACTCTGGATGTCAAGAGGCATTAAAATTTCAGTGATGTATTTTGTCAACATACTTCTACCTGCAGTCCTAGTATGCTTAGAAAAGAATTATCACCATCTGGAGTGTTACAGGGGTATGAAGCTGTTATCTGTTGTTTTCACCAAAACTTCAAATGAAACGGTGGCAGCAGGATCCATTTAATCAAATTTATCACCGAGTTCATATTTTTGGTAGCAGCAGATGGGTGGCAGTCTGGAGGATTTACCTAGAAAAGGCTCGGATAGTTCTGAATATTTTCTTAGCATTTCAGCATATGCTGGAAGTGAGTGAGTTCCCACACTTTAGCAAGTCACCACTCATTAGGACAAGCTGTGGTAACTGATCATGTGCAGATTTAGTCCATCCAATTGCAAAGTATCAAACACATTAGACTGTGGAGTTCATATTATGAGTAGGTTTTAAGATGTCAAAGTTGATCTGAGGGAATGATTTTCATGCCATAAGTGGAATAGACTTAGAGCACTCCGGTTATCAGATTTATAATACATTAAAAATAGCATTTATATGTATTTATAATACATACACTTGCCAGTGTTGATCCATGCACTCTTACTGAGGTAGACTGTGGTGAGTCATTGGAGAGTGAAATTTTCTCTACTAAATTATTGCCTAAACATATAATTTACTTATGTTTTCTGCCTTTTTTTTTCCCCCTGAAAAATAGAGTATAGGAAGGATTTTCTAAACCTTTCAGTATTGTCTTACCAATACTTCCTTTTAAGCAGATAACTGTATTTCTGAAAATGCCAGTTGTTTAGATGCCTGTGTAAAACTAGAAAGGTGCAAAGTTTATATATAGCTTTAATATAGTTAGTATAATTTGAAAACTGAGACAGGAACAATGTTAATTTTTAGTAAGGTGATTAATCTTTCAATATCAAGAGACTTATTAATAAAAGCATTGTAAGAACTTTGGAATTTTTAATTCCAAAAATTTGTACCAGCACAAATTGCGATTTTGCAGTTCAAAATATGTAGATTCCCCTCCGTTTCCATGCCCCTCCTCTGACTCACATACATTCATGCATGTATTGCAGCGAGTTCCATGCTTTATCATTGTGCAGTGAATACCAAGGCCAGAAATCTGACAAAAATCTGCTTTATTTGTTGCAGATTCTCACTGCAAAGCAATGTATAATGCAAAACTGGTACCACTACCAGTACATCCAAATGCCTTATACCAAATTTTCTTAAAGCCTTAGAGGAGTTTTAGAAATACATTGCAGGATTCAGAAATGAGGCCTACCATTACAAATTATAATTCAATCTGTCTTCTTCCTTTCTGCCTTCCTCTCTTCCCCCTTCCCTCTTCTCCCTGTCCCTCTCTTTTCTGCTCTTCCTCCCCTCCCAGCTGCATCCCAAATACGTCTCTACCGATGGCATCAATCACAAACCCCACCAGTATGTTTTTATGCAGGTTTCTTCTGTTTTCTATCACCACTACTCTCTAAACCAAATACAACCTGGTGGTGCAGCTGCTAGTGACAGGTTTTGTCATTTGTCTTTATATGGGGACTCTGGTGCCATCCCATTCTTGTATTTTGGAGGTCTCTATTAGGAATTTCTGTGGTTCTGAGGGTTTCTACCTTGACAGTGTCAAAACAGCACCAGGGTTAATCAGGTTATGTTGAATAGTCAGACATAAAGAGCAGGTGGTGTTCAAGGACGCAGCAGGCTTTATTTCCATATGGAGTCCTTAAATTTTATAGCTTGTCTGCAAGTTGGAAACTTCTGTGAAGTTAAAATATACTTTGTAAAAGTCTGCTTAAACCAAAAGCCAAACCCTCCAGGGGTTTATGATGATTTCTTTAAACAATTTAGCCTCAGCTTATTTTTAAAAAATATTAATTCTTGAAAAGTTGCAATGTCTTTAGAAGTTAAAATTGAACTCTGCTAGAGGAAATAAAAAAATAAAAGGGAACATTATAGTCCATGAAATAGCAGCATATGCTGTAATGTAAATTTTGAAGAATTTCTGGTATTTGTAATATAATTTCCAATTCTAAGTCAAATTATTTTGACTATTTTTTTTCTTATGTCAGTAGTCCTACACCCCCATTAGATTGATATTGAAGACCACTAATGAGCAGACAAACTCAGATAACCTCGTGACTATAGCAGTTCAGCTACTAAAATTTCCTTTTATTTTTCCATGTAAAAATTATTAAGCTTGTTAGTTTTCTGTGAGTTTGCTTTGTTTCTTCTCAATTACATTCCTATCTGTAGTTAGGAACTTTTCTACTAAAAATTTCAGCAAATTAGGACCTTCTGAGGGAGATGTAATTTTGCAGTAATGTGCTAATTTTGGTGAACATTTCAGAAGGAAAAAAAATAATTAAGGTTTTTGTAAATAGCTCATCAACGGTAGAGGTTCTCCATGTGAAAATGGAGCTTTCATTTGTCAAAGAAAAATTTAAACCGTGAAGTGTAAACTAAGATCAGGATTTCAACAAAGTACTGCACCATTTCTCTGGAAGTTTTCCAAGGGCAGAAAAATATTAGTCCACAACATAGAAAAATATGCAGGGGGAAAAAACCTTGAGAGAAATACAGAAAACCTATGGAGGATTGATTGGCTTCACTAAAGCTAAAATGGCTAAGGCTTCTGGCATGTCAAATTAGAAAGCCTTTGGATCAAATCATTGAAATAAAAACGGCTTGAAATTCAGTAAATGCTTCATCCTCCACAGGTACATTAATTAAAAAAAAAAAAAAAAAAAAAAAAAAAAAAAACACATAAAAAACGGAAAAAAAAAAAAAAAGACATAGCACACATTAGATAGCGACAAAATCAATAAATTTAATGTAGGAAATGCAACAGCCAACAGCTAAATGAAAATAAAAGATCAAGTGTACATATACTTCTGTAGAAATATCAGAATCCAGAAATAATGGAATTAACTGAAACCCTGATTAGATGATTAGATAAGGCTGGTGCTACTTTGGGAACCAAATTAAAGAATTTTGTGAAAAATAAATTATAATCTATGGGATAACTTAAATATTGTAAAGAACTTAGAAATATTGAAATTAACCACAAGGACTGGTTCCAAAAGTTGAGGAAATGAAGAAAGCACAGAGTGAACACAAAACTTGAGGGATATCAGCAAGCACTATAAGTGTTTAAATGAGTTTGAAGATCCAGGGAGAGGTCAGAAGAGTGTAACAGCAGTAATACAGAACGTTTGCAGTTGTCAGTCACCCTATTAGGAGCAGAGTGGGCAGAATTCTCAAAAAATAGAATCTATGCCGATAACAAGAGATTTTGACCATTGCCACGTAAATTTGCTATATTTTAAAAGATGGCTTCTCAGAGGAATAGGCCAAAATGAAAACACATAAGCAGCATTTAGAAAGACATTACTTCTTTCTAAATGCTGCCCAGGTGGTACCCACATTTAAAACGGGAAAGGAAAGAACCCACCGGGACAATGTTTCACTTCAGAGAGGAAAATTAAGCAGTTGGCTGAAATATCTGTCCAAAAAGTTAGAAGGGCTGCAGCAAGCACATTCATTTAAAAATGGGAGTGAATTTTCAGAATATATGTATTCCATACACAAACAGCAGAAGGGGAAGGAAGTAGAGGAAAAAAACTTATATCTTTAACAGAATAGAAGAGAATCATACTGGAAATATAAGGTCTTATGATAAGAGGTGTGTGCAGCTGAAAGAAAAAGGCACACCAGGAAGTTAAAACTTTGACCTCGCAATTCTTTAACAAGGTAAGGAAAAACTTACTAAAGGAAAAAAAAACCCACCAAACCCTATGAGTAAAATGTCGTTTTTCAAATACAATGGCCATTACAGAGTTGATAGGGTTAAAAAAATGTTCAATAAATTAAAGGATTACTCTTGAAAACTGGTCATTATTAGTTTACTCTAGGGACATTACTATCGATATTTTCAGTGGAATTAAATCTGACAAATTATTTTAAATTTCGACATAAATGGCAAAAGTTTGATAGTAATAACTGCTGACCATCCTGGATAGTATATGCACAAAGCTAATAAAATTTTCCTCGACCTATAAGCTTTTGTGCGGTTTCTGTTGCTTCCAAATCAGCCTCAGGACCTGAAGATCAGACAATTGTAGATGCAGTGTGACTTTCTTTTGATGTTTTGTGGGTAAGAGAGAGACTATTGAGGAGCAACAGACCAGAAAATCTGATTTATCTACTGGAAAAACTGGAAGAAAATGTAATGAAAACCATGGATATAAGAAATATGGACAAATATGATGCAATGGTTGTACAGTCAGCAATGCTTTTGCAAGAATTAAGTCATGTCTATGAAATTTCATTCAGGCTTCCTTGAACTTGCAGTTGGAAAATGGAATAAAGGTGATCTGGCTGTTCTCAGGAATTAGGATATTCAAAAAAGGTTTTAATGTGATGTCTCCCTAAAAAGCTCTTATTTAAACTAAATTAATAGAAGTAAAGATCAAGAGCTATAAAGCTCTTATTTAAACTAAATTAATAGAAGTAAAGATCAAATCAAGAATTATTAACCAAATAAAAGAGAGAGGAAAAAGTTGAGTAACTCATGGTGGGTGGGCTCAAGCAATCAATGTGATCTGAAAGCACCAGTGATGGATCGTTTCATATTTCTTTACTCTTCCATGTCTTCCTTAGTAATTTGAAAGTGGATAAGAATAGTGAAATGACATTATATAATTAAGATAACATCCTAGGTAGCAAAAATCAAAATTGATTATTAAGACTTGCAGAAAGACTTCTATTACTAAGTGATGATGATTTCAATGCAGGAATAACTGAACCTATATAAATAAAATGATGACCATATTGTCCAGTATGCAGACCAGACCCACTCTTCAGGGAACTCTGCTGCCTTCCTGGGGCCTGGGTGAAGGATTTAAGAGAAAGCTTCCTGTCCTGGTAAGGCCCTCAGGTCATTTTCCATTATGGATTTCACAGGTAAGCAGAAATTTGTGGGGTTTTGATTATGACTCACAGGCCTGCTCTCAGCTGCTGGGGGTCACACCTCCCAAAGATGGAAAATGGATCTTTGCACAGGCATTAGTAGGGCTAATTGACACAGCTTTAAAGGATGGGAAAGGTGAAAATCAGGCTCACTAGAGATAAACCTGGAGCAGCATGCCAATGCTTGTGGGATATTTTGCTAGCCAGGTCTTACTGTTCTCTGTCTCAGTGATTTCAAAGGTCTTTTCTCAGCGAAATGAAGAATATAAGTCCAGATGCATCCATTTCTTGAAAACTGAGTGCAGTGTAAGTGTGATCATGGAATTACAGAAACATAGAATGGCTAGGGTTGGAAGGAACCTTATAGATCATCTAGTTTCAATCCCACTGCCATGGGCAGGGACATCTTCAACTAGATCAGGCTACTCAGAGATCCAACCAATCTGGCCTTGAACACTTCCAAAGACGGGACATCCACAACTTCCCTGGGCATCCTATTTCATCACTCTCACAGTAAAGAAAGACACAGAATCCTCATGGATTTTCCAGGAGGTATTATCTTCAAAGACCCAACCCAGCTTAACTCATGTGAGCTGACAGGAATGCAGCCTGATCTGTCACACTTGTGAAAAAAGTTTATGGAAATGGTGAACCTGATTTATTTGAAATTGGAAGCTCAAATGGACTCTGGAGTGGAGCTATTCTTTGTCAAGTTTCAGCCCACAGAAAGATTATAAAGCTGAGCTCTGAACTAGTAAAAATAGAATTTGCAAATGAAGTGCTGACACAAGTCTCAGGCATAAGTAGGATGAGCACTATCATGTATGAATGAGCCTTTCTCTCTTTCACAGAAGTATGCCATGCAATATGCAAATCACTTGGTTTAATGAACAGCTTCATTTAAAAAAAAGAGTTCATGTGGTTAAACACTCAGAGACAGTTATTAATGTTTTAATTTTATGGACTGAACTAGGATCCATAAAATTAAATCCAATAAAACTCTAAAAATAATTAGAAAGAAGCCAGCTAAATGAAAATGATCATGAGTTTGTTGGCTACTCCTGGGTCAGGGTTTCAAAATTCAGGAAACCAAAAGGAATATATCTCGCAGGGACTAAACAATAAAAATATTTATACAAAAATACATTAAAATAAATTTGGTTTGGCTAAATAAATCTACTATGAATAAGCTCAAGGTGACTGAATGGTAGCATATAGGTGGCATAAGTATAGATATGCACTAGATATACATAGGTAGAAGGATTAAAGTTACATAACATGTTACTGCTTTAGAGGAATGAATATAACTCCACTCAGCTTTCAAGAGAATCTCAGATTAGCAGCATTGAGTGAAGCAGACACACACAACACTGAAGGTCTAAACTCATTATAGAGCTACTTATATACAAAATTTAAAAAAAACCTGAATAATCTAACTCAACAAAGAAAGCTCCCATATATTTGCCTTGACACAGTGAATGATATGTGTCCTACCAGACTAGAGTATTTTCCATGTGTTTCCATGCATGATTGCATCAGGGACTGCATCCAGGCACATATGAGTGATAAACTACACCCTTCCTAGCAGATATAACACCCTGTATACATCTCTGATCTGAAGCAAACTGTCTTGGTTTATGACAGTTGAAGGGCAACACTCCAAAATTAATTCTCCCCTTTTAATTAAACCAATCTCTTCCCACCAGTAAGGAGAAGAGAATATGAGTAGATATAAGTGAAAAAATAGCAGTATACCAAACAATACAGAAATAGCAACCCCTGGTCAAAATGCCACATCAGCTCCACCCCCTCCTGGCACTGCCATGGGACTGCCATTACTGCCCCAGTTAAAATTAACACCACTTCAGGCATTCTTTGTTCCCTCCTTGGGCTCCATCCTATGTAGAACTATTGTACACATAATTATTTATTGATATTTCAATATCCTTTACAAAAAGAGAGAGGTCATAAGGTGCCGTTGGACCCCTGCTAGAAGCTGGGGCAAATTGCTTGTTATCTTGCAAAACCATTATCCTCATCCTACTAATGACAATTACATGAAAATAAAAGAAGAAATTAGTCATGCACAAAGAAAAGATGGAATAACAGTCTGCTTTGGGAAAGTTTTGGAGGTGGAAGCTTTCATACTCTACAGAAGCCCACCACAATAAAATACATAGGAAGATTTGAATTGGAATGTTTGTGCTGGCTATAATGCAATAGGGGGGCATAAAAGACTATAAAGAGTCTTTTCAGTATCACAAAAATTTCAAATTATTCAGAATTTATTTTAATAGGAAAGTTTGTGTGCATCATGCAGGTCATAGAATAGGAAAATAAAAAAATTCTGCTTCCTATTTCAAATTTAATAAAAGATACGATGCAATTAAAACAAATCAGCACACCTTTATCATTCTCTTTTTCTCTGCATTCCTCTTTTTAACTCTGCATTTCTTTTTAACCTTTTTCAAGCTTGTTTTTCCCAAATTGTTTCTGCTTATTTGTCTGTCGTTCATCCAGCCACATCAATTTTGATATGAGCCAATATTTACAATTGATAATATCTCTATAATATTTTTACTTGTTTAAAATCTAAACAGGTCATGTTATCCACAGTGTTCCCATTATGGATCTAAAGACTGTGGCAGGTAAAAAAAAAAAAAAAAAAGAACATTCTAGTATAAGAGTTTCATGCTTGCAAAAGAAAAATGAACATGATGGAGAAACAGAGACAGGTGTCAGAGTTTAAAGGTAACAACTGTTGTTTCATGCTGGGCTGGTGACTAGACGTGAGGAACAGATGTGAGGCTGACAGGAAGAAAGACTGAGTTGCTAGATAAGAAAAATTTAGAGGTTTTGGTAAAAAGTTTTAAGAACAACTTGGTCTGCACTGTCCCAAAGATAGAATAGGAAAAACCACTGAATGAGTCTGGGGCAGAGGAGAATAAAGTTGTCAGCAAAAATACAGACAAACCGATCAATGCAGAATTGTGAAAGCAAGACAGTTGAAGAGAGCAGAGCAGACAGAGCAAGCAAAAAGGAAAAAAGCTTTTCCTTCCTTCTTCCTCATTAGACCTAGTAATGGAATCTGGTTTTCAAGGAAGGATTTTTTCAGACAGTTGGAACAAATTTTTCAGGTACGTTGATGTAAGAAAGCAGAAAAAACTACATTGGCAAGGGGAGTCTAAAGCAAGATTTTTAAGCAAAGTTCTTTATGTTCTATAAAACCTGTATTCTCCAACCTTCTTTGGTCAGACGGTTGAAACCACAGGAAGTATAAATAAAGCATAGAGGAAAGAAGGAAAACTTCAGCCACTTGGGAATGGATAATAGCCACAAACTTGATTGTAATAGTTTCTGATTTATTTTATGGTTAAAATTAAAGTCATATTCTAATGAAGATGATCCCTCTAATCTAGTGAAGAGAGAAGTAGTGATCTAATGATCAAATCAATACCTTTGGTTTGCTGTGCCAATGGATCCACCTCTATGGCTGCTTGGAACCTAATGGCAAGTTCAAAACCTGAACTGTAGAACTGATGCTCTGCTTTTGGTCAATATTTTCTAAGTCTTTAGCTCTGTTGATCTTCATTTTAGTATTACTGTTTTAAAATAACTTGATCATGTCTGAAGTTATCTTAAATGAAAGTTGACACTTGGTACCCTATGTCTTATTTAACTTAAACCCAAATCATTAGTATAATTTGGAAACATAAACACTGCAACTTTTTTTTTTTTTTTAATTCAGATAATTCTCTTCCTAACATGAAGATATAGTGAAATGTCTGTGTGCTTTCAAAAGTGCATCAATCTACCAGTTTCATTTAATGAAATGTCAGATTTATCAGATAGAAACAAATTTACCTCTGCTGTTAGTGAACAATGACAATTGGAATAGACTTTCCCCCCCTCATAAAAATGAAGCCAAATTAAATTGTAGACCTGAAATAGCAATTGAACTTTGTACACTCCAAGCAGGTTCTGGATGTAAACATGCTAAGCAAAAGGCTTCAGTGATATTCCTCCTCTAAAATACTAAGGAGTTTCCCAGGGCTGCATTTCTTTAGGGTGTTTAAGAAGCACAATGCAACAGAAGTTTAGAAAATCAAACATAGCCTATAAACTAGTCAACAGAGATGAGAATCAAAAACCTTTGTGAATACCCAAACCCCTGCACATATGTAGAAACAGATGATTAGAGTGTTGTATCTATCAGTTGGAAGTGGTTAAATGTTCAGCTGAACTGCCTCTTGAGTAAATCTTTTTTGTAGTCAAGGTTTTAGAATTCCCCTGATTTTACAGGATGGTGCCTTGATGCCTCTAAATGCTCTGGTTGGTTAGTAAGAATAATGAGGAGCTGCTTGCCATTCCATACTTTCATCTCTGTTGCTACAATAAAATGTTCCCTTCCAGGACATTCAGATGATCTTCTGTAATCTTTGCTGTTATTAATTCATGCCTCATTATTAGCTAGAAATTAATTTTTCAAATAGTTGCTTCAACAATTTACAAGTCATGTCATGGATATTATAAAAAAATAGGCTTTAAGACAAATAAAAAATGAATAGACATTGTTTTCTTAAAAGAAATGCTGCAGTTTATCACTTAAAATGGACTGATTTGGGAAGCTGAACAGCAGAAGATAAGTTACTTTGAAGACTGGTCTGAAAAACTGCACAAGGTAGACCTTATCATTAGAAAATTGGGGGTTTATTTGCTCATTAGAGGGTATTAAATAAGCATTTTGTCACATAAAATGTATTTCAAAAAGACGAAATTGGAAAATATCCTTTTCAGAGGTGGTGAGAAGGAGGATGCATCCAACACAATGTGTTCATTAGGAATGGCTCATAGGTTCAATGTATTTACCAGATGCTAATTTGATTCAATAAAATGTCAGATAAAATCAGGTTGTCAAGCAAAAATATTATTTTAACAGGACAAAATTAATAAATTAAAATTTTTTTAATTTCTATTTTAGCACACGTGTAAAGTCAAAAAAACTGTTTTACAGTGCAACATTTAATCGAATGTGTTTGACTACATTCCAGTTCCTAGTAATTTCAAGGAAAAATATATGCTTACAAAGGGAGATTAAATGTGACTACTTTTTCTCTATTTATGTACCTATTTATTAACAGTATTTATAGAGAGAAAATTCTGAATAAGAAAAATATCCTCCCTCCTATGTAATTAAAAAACCCCAATCAAACCGATTGACTGTATTTTTTTTTGTAAGCCCATTATTTTCAGGTGATCAGATGCAGAAAATTATGTATTTAACTATAAATCAACTTGGTACTTTCTACTAGAAGATTAATTAAAGTCTGAATATTAATGATGTTAGTTTCAAGGATAAAAACAACAAAGATATTAGAATAGCTGTGAGGGGTAAAGTTTTGTCCAATGAAATATGACTTTTGAAAGTCAGGAAAGTTATATAATATTCTAGCTGCTGTAATAATGCTTTACTGCCCTGAATTTTATGGGGAAAATCATTCTGTATTGTTTGGATTTTGACCAGCAGACTTGTAAATACCAAACAGTATTATTCAAAAGAAATGAAAATATGGGCTTAGGAGTTAACTCATTACTTCAACATTAAGAGAAGTTTGGTTCAGTGTATCGCAAAGTTAAAATGTGCAATACTGTAAAGCTTGAACACCATCTGTCTCTACATGGCCCAGGTGAGTATAGAAGAAATTCATATCCTGAATTATTTGCTGAAGTGACTAAAAGTTGTAGCTCTTCTCTTTCATGAAATATATTCAGTGAAAAATACCTCAGTGACTGGGGAAATAATGGAGGAAGAAGGTGATTTTTTAATGTTGTTTTATTTGTGTTGAGTTTGACAATATTTCTGTTCATTCCAGAATAACACCAGTAGATTCTTAATCTTTCCTGGCACACATTTGACCTTGTTCCTGTGAACTTGAAAGAACATGATTAACTTTACGTGTACAAGCAGTCCGAGGAAACCACTTGAACAGAATGGTAAACAAGGGATTTTGAGCAAATTTGGAGAAACAGAGTGGAGTTTCTTCCACTAACAGATGGCTTTGCAGCAGGTAGCAGAAGAGGATAATGAGTAATCAAGTGCAATGACTAAGCTGTCTTGGACAGGCTGTGTTTTCTATTCTGCTTCCCACCTCTCTCCTTCTCCCTGTGTATAGGGATTCAACCACTAACCTACATACCGGTGAAGCCCTCATCCTTAAAACAATTCCAAGTGAAAAAAAGAGATTGCAGCAGCATAAGTATAATGTGTTAATTGTGAAGAAGAAGATTGGTAATCTGGAGTGAAAGCATTAACACACTACTCGAGAAAACCAAGTTTGCGATCCCTGCCAGAAACACTACAAAGAAAAAGAAACAGATTGGTGATTTGATAACCAACTGCTAAGGAGAGGTAGGAGGCCTTCTCCCTAGCTATGAATTTTACATTTTTATCATATATTTGATGAATCATATAGTGACATAGCTGTTTTGGAAGGACAAAAGACAGAGGTACAGGGAATATATTTAGTGAACGTTATTTGGCATGAAGGAGCAGGTATTAAGTGAAGTTATTCAAGCATGTTATAGAAGCAAGAAGTCATCAAGGGTTCTGTATTAAAAATAGTGAAAAAAAAAATCTTCTCTTTAAAAATAAAATAGAGAGTGGTCTACATTTATGTAGTGAAAATCATAAAAACAATTTTTGTCCAAAGTATAAAGCCATTTTACAGAACTTTATATGGGATATATATTACAAGTCATGGAATCTCTGCACACTTAAAAAACCTCTTTGGAAGTAACAACTGCATGGGATAAAAATATGAACAGTCCTTGCAGAAGTCCTTATTCTTTCATAAAGAAGAAACAGATGGCAAAAATACATGAGTTGAACATACACAGATCATACGTACTGTATGATCACACATGTATGATCTGTGTATATTTTGTTGGGTTTTTTTCTCAAGAAAAACAGCTGGGGCTGCAAGTCAGCCTGTTCTCATAGGGGAACAGTGATCTAGTGACAGGCAAGAAGAACCATCCTGGAGAACATTAAATAAAAAAAAAATTATCTCAGTGGTGTGAAATATTTTATATAGGTGGTATTATCAAAGATAATGATAGGAGTGATTCACATGACTAGAATAATGTAAACTATTTTTCCTCAGTCTGGAATTTAGAATACTTGTTTGTGTGTATCTGAAAAAGAGACCTTTTCTATTAGAGAAATCATTACCTGATTTAAGGCTACTGAAACCTCAGAAGTACTAGATCTTGAATGCCTGCAAATCAATTTATTTAAGAGCACAGTTCAATGAGAAATGCAGAAAAGAGTCTGTTCTATACTAGTCAAATCAAATTAGAGAAAAGGATAAGCTACCTTTTTAAAAAATCAGTTTAATATTAATAGAGACTATTATTTACAGATATAAGCTGGAGAATGCCTATAATAATTATTGTAAGGGGATTAGCTTTCAAGAATTGCAGTATTTAAAAACTAAGAAGACTTCTGAAAGAGAAATTGAGAGAGTGAGGGAAAAATTCCATGGAAATGTGAATAAGTATTGAGAATGCTTGATGCAACACAACTCCACAGCCTAGGATAAATTCTTTAGATAGAATACTTCATTCTTACATCATACTTAGCACTCGATATCAAATATCTTACTACAGAGGTGAAGGCTTTTCTCTGAAGCACCAGTTTAAGACTAGTTAAGGGTTCAAGACTTGTGTTCTTTTCCCACTTGTATGGGCATTCTTCTTTTTTGTGGTTTGGGATAAGGCTGTCTCTTCTTTCTCTGTACAGATCAATCCACTGAAGAGCACAGTTGGTGAAATTAGGGCAATACAGAACTATTAAAAGGTATCATATTCTCAAATGAAAGAGGATGTAAGAAAAGAACAGTCAGTAAAAATTAAAAGTTTGAAACTGTAGAAACAAGAGGGAAGAATTTCCTGACTCTTAATGTAAAGAAATAAAACAGTGGGTGCAGTGAGGGGGGGTTGAACTTAATTTGGATCATAATAAACCCTATTGGGTCATAAGTCAGACACCAGATGGACATGATGAACCATTAAAGAACAAAGTAGAAAAGGCACTGGTATTCACTAATTAAAAAACTTGTTTTCTCTTTGTGAAGCTATGGAATTATGGGGGTGTGTCTGGTAAGCTAGGCAAACTTGAAAAACTAAAATCAATGAGTATTTATAGCAAACTAAAGATGGAATTATATTTTCTTCAGTTCTTGGTGCCTGAGTTTCTTTTACTAAAATCTTATTCTTTTCTTTATCCTCCTGTTCCAGGAATAGAGATGGTTTCTTTGGGGTTTTTTGATTTTTTTTTTCCTCCTGAATTTTCATCCTCTCTATTATGTGCTGCAGTTTATTGTCTGATTGCATCAATCACATTGCGTGTCCTGAAGTAAATAATATATTGTCAAGTTATATATTATTTAATGCTGAAGAAAGCCTTCACATGTGAGTACACAGGTATATACTTACAATTTACTATGGTGCTGGAACCTATATTTACCAGATGTTGTAAAGAAAGAGATGAGAGGATTCATTTTGAATTCATTCAAGTTGAAGTTCAAGTGTTGAACTTACTTCAATAGTGACTGAAAAATTCAAGGTGAACTCTATTATCTATTTAGAAGAGATTATGAAATGTTTGTAACGGCAGTGTGTTTTGTGTTGTCTAAATACCAATGCTATCAAAGAAAAAACCAAGTGCTGAAGTATTTTAAGACCCTCAGCTGTCTTCAGTTCATCTAACAATTATGAGGAATAGGGTTGGAGGATTGGATTTTTAAAATGGCAAATTCTTGTACATTTGATGTTTGATCCATATCTATATCTGTACCTGTTACTCCACTGAATCGTTTCATCAAAGTCATATAAACAGTAAATGTGAGACCTCAAGGTTGTATATATTTACATTATCATATAGAACCTGTTAAGTTGTTCTCTGATAAGTTTCAGATCTGCATTGAATGACTGATACATGTTGCTTCCAGTGTAGTTTATCCACTGGAATCTGGGCCTCACACTGTGGTTTATGGTGGTACACAAAGGTTTCCTGGGTTTTGCCTTGGCTGAAAATCTGAATTTCACACTTTGTGAGGTAAAAAAGTCTGGTGTTGAGGAGCATTGTTTAAATTTCCTGGTTATAGTTCACTCTGATTTTGAGTAAAAGCCATGTTCCAATTGCCAAGGTGGTAAATTTCCACCTACAACTTATTTCCACTTCATTATTCATTACAGGAAACATTAAGCAAATTGAGAACTAAGAAGTTTGCTTATCAACTTGATTAAAAACTTCAGTCCCTTGAAATAATGATGTCTGCTCTGCATGAGTGAGCTCTCCCTGCCGAAGAAGCTGCATGGATGAAATCTGTGAAACCTTGCTCATACTGTGTTTAAACTCAGGTCCTTGCCTGGGCTTTTAGTCTTGCGTTACCAAAAAAAGAACTTTCAAAGCTTCATTTGACAGTTTTTCTTCTTCCAAGCCTCCCATAACTGAGCTGGGAAAGTGGATACATAGGACCCCTGGTCATTGACACATTTGACTTGTGATAAGTCTCTGATAAGGGAGAGCACTTAAATGCAGTGATTTATGTCACATGTGCCCTCACTACTGACAGGATCAATGTTCCCGCAGTGGCAACTGGGCTAAAAGCTTTTTTAAAGATTCTTCTCTTTTCTACATTTTGATTTCAATGCCAATATTTCAAAGTTCAGTTAAGGAATCAAACTATAAATATTTTGAATTACTCCATTTAGCAATCTTTCTATGCCTCCCTTTTTGGCTTCTGTGAGTGTATTTATTATTTAATTATTGGAGCAATATTTTTGTAGAGCATATTCAGCCTGCTAGCTGTCTGTAAATCCTTTGCTGAGTACTTTCTGTCTGTTGTGTTTGTGTTTATGATCACTGAAACCATGTTAATATTGGTTTAGCAAGGAGGTAACAGATGTGTCAGGCAAGAGGACTGTGAAAGAATTTTGGATAATTAGAGCAAAAATTTCAGTTGTTGCTATTAAAGTCCAGTAACTGTCAAAATATTTACAACTTGTGAATCTCATTCCTGAGTGCAAAACTATTACAAACATAGTCTGGTGCTTTAAGTTCAAAAAAAATTGTCTTTATTTAACTATATTATTACCTTGAATTGAAGAGCTGGGCTATCTGATACCAAAACTATTAATTTGAATAATATATGCAATACTTATTTATGGATAAATACATAAAAGAAAAGATGATACCTTGTGATTAAAGACACTGAAATTAAATTTTCAGGTGATTGATATGTTTCATGTGATAAATGTAAATATTTTTCTTGATTTGCTATAGGATTACAGTATAAATCTGGAAGAATACATGTTATTTCCTTTGTGTACAAGACTTCCAAGTATAAATTGGCATCCTAGGATTTGCTTTCAGAATTTTAAACTTTTACTAGAATTATGACTTTACAGCCATTGAGCTCAACAGCAAAATTCTCACATTTCCTATAGTAACAATGGGCACCACTTTAAGAGGTTTGATAGTTATACTTAGGTTTGAATGTCTGAATTAAATTGTGATGCAAACAAGTTAAAAAAAAGTGACATTCCTTACTTATAAAAACTATAATTTCACAATTAGACAATTTTAATTTCCCAGTCACCTTTGTATATGATACTTATGATTAGTTGTTTGGGTGTGATACGTGTGTATTTCCAGAGAATTATCTTTTATGTGTTTGATAACTCATTTATATTCAAGAACAGCTTATTCTCTTTTCAAAATGTCATTATTTGTTAAATTCAATTATATATTAAACTGATCCATTACATAAAAAACAATTCAGTGTTGTGTAAACCTGGAATTATAGGTTATCAGACTGTTAATTAAACACTATAATTCCATAAAAAACATGTACTTGAGAAAAAAAAATGTAGAAGTTCCTAATGAAGAGCTGTAAAAGCATATTGAAAAATATTCCCCCAAACTAGGATTTTAAACATTACTGCAATTTTTTAAATCTAATATTATTCAGTTTCAACCTTTTCATATTAAAAATATTAAATCTTTGACACTTTTATTATTACTGAAATGCTTGAATTTTATTATTCCTATGTGAAATATCAGAGTTTTCGAAGCTTCAATATTGACAAGGTCAATACTACTAATCAAAAAACATTTAGCAATAAATACCTCTAGCTGCAGAACTGGTTTTTGTACTTTGGAGTCCCATAGTGTTCACGTATTGCTGATTTTGGTGCTTATCATAGAATCATAGCATGGTCTGTGTTGGAAGGGGCCTTAAAGGTCATCTTATTCCAACCCTGCTGTCACGGGCAGAGCTGAATTCCTTTGAGCTCCACTCAACCTGGCCTTGAACACTTCCAGGGATGGGGCATCCACAAATTCTCTGTGTAAGCTGTGCCAGTGTCTCACCAACCTCACAGTAAAGAATTCTTTCCTAATTTCCAGCTTAACCCTAGTCTTTCAGATTGAACCCATTCCCCTTTTTCCTGCCACTATATACTCTTATAAAAACTCTGCGGCCCAGGTGCAGCACCTTGCACATGGTCTCACTAAACCTCATGGGGTTTGCATTTTCCCACTTCTCGAGTTTGTCCCTTTGGATGGCATCCCATCTTCAGGTGTGTCTTTAATTAGGTATGGTGTTATCTTTATATGTTCAAAGCTTAAAAAATATGGGTTTTCATTTTATTGCATTTATTAACCAAATATCATATCATGATACATTAATATGTTGCTACAATAACATGCTACTTTAAGTTAAAAACCATTGCATAATATTTTGGACAGGAGGTGGCTTTATTAAAATGAGTTTACTCACTGCATTAAGCAGAGACCTCACTCATCTCAAAAATATTTACCATACTCAATTGAAGTCTAATTTTACAAATAAAAAGAAGTAGAAACCTGTACAGCTGAAAGCACATTTGTTAGGTTGGATTAGCTCTCTGACTTAGTCAACTTTCTGCTACAGATCCTTGACCAAGCTGTTTTCAGACTGCCTCTGTGGTCTCAGCTTTATGTATCATAGGTGGTTGACAACTTTTTTCTTTTTTAAGCTGTCACTAAATAAGCATCTGTGCGAGAGAAAATAAAATGTTTTAGTGCTATCAATTGATTTTATTATCCCATTCACAAGACATGAAATTATTTGACAGAACTATAAACTAGGGAGAAGTAAACATTGCTATCATCCTTTAGAACAGTACCATGACAATAAACATGGTGCAATTAAAGTGCTGCTAGCTTTCCTGAATGCCAAAGGCCAGCTAAGACCCTTCTAAAAATGTCACACATATTTCTTATTCAAAATGATGAGTTTTATGGAACAGAATGTCCACTGAATTAAAACCAAAATTACACGAAGTGTTACAGGTATAACCTGTTAAGAAACAGTAATATCACTGATTTATAGTGATCTGAATTTAATTTTACCCAATTCTAAGGAATTATTAAGAAGAAATGGATTTGTGTCTACAATTTCTACTCCCATATGATCATATACTCTGTTTCCTTACTTACATAGTATCTGATATGAACTACTATTCGCTTTTTTGATCATGGCTCAAATAAACTCTAGGTGGGAAAAGTGCTAGGAAAGCAACTTTCTTGAAAGAGATGGTAATCTGAAGCTTTATGTTAAATGAGCATAGAATTTAATTTCAGATGACTTCTGATTTTACCATTCATATTTCAGTTTTGGGGTTTTTTTTGTGGTGGTGGTGTTGTTGTTGTTGTTGTTGTTGTTGTTTTCCCAGAATTTGAAGCTTTTTCTGGATAGAGCAGGATAATGATGAGTCAAAAACATAAAACAATAAGTAAGATTGATGCCAGTGCATGACAGTAGTGTAAATTATATTTTCTATTCTGGTATTTTTCATGATATCCAACTATTTTAGGTCAGTCACGCTTGACCAACCTCATTGACTTCTACAATGAGAAGTCTGGATCCAACTCCGTGGATGAGGGGAACAGCATTAAATACTGCTTATCTTAACTGCAGCAAGGATTTTGATGATGAAATACGGACTATGTAAATGAAAGTTGGGTTAAAATTGGCTGAACTGCCAAGAAAGAGAAAGACTTTGGGGTCCTAGTGGACAATGAGCTGAGCAGAATCAAGTAATGAGCCTTTGAGCTCGCAGAGAAATTCCAGCAGCTCGAGGAGGGTGATCCTTCTCTTCTACCCAGCTCTGATACTTGTCTGGAGTACTGAGTCCAGTTCTCCAGTACTGGGCTCCCCAGTACAAGAGACATGGGCATACTGGACAAAGACAAGCATTGGAATTTTTCTCATAGGAGGCAAGAATGAGAGCTTGGACTATTTAGACTGAAAATGAAGGCTCATGGGGGAAATCTTGATGGTGGATATAAATGTTCTGATGGGTAAATGAAGGATGGAGTCAGACTCTTTCCAGTGGTGTCCAGTGAAAGCACAAAAGGCACCAGGCACAAATAAAAACACAGTTGAAATTTTATTCAAGACTAAGGAGAAAAAAAAAGTGTGAGAGTTCAGCTAGAAAAGATTATCCAGTATGGCTGTAGAATCTCCATCTGTGGAGATATTTAAACACAACTGAATGCAGTTCTGAGTTGACCTCTTTATAGCTGACCCTGATCTGGTCTGGAAGTTTGGTTTAGACAATGTTCAAGTGTGTATTCCAGGCTCAAACACTCTGTGATTCTGTGCATTTCTAAACATAATTTTTGCTCTTTACTTCAGGCTGAAATTACATTAAAAAGCCAAGATCTTCAGAAGATCAAAAAAACGTTGAAGTAATTAGTCTCTGAAGTAAATATTAAAACATTTGTACTAACTCAGATGGTCCAAACCTTGGTCTTCTATTTTACATGACATGTTTATAATCTCATATTATTTCTACTTTACAGAGAGACTGTAAACTAATGCCAAAGGCTACACTGTTCTAGTGCAAATCTTTAATTTTAGCCTTTTTATCTGAGGCCATGTCTGTGAGAGATTTCTCATTGGGGATAGTGGGAGGATTACCTCATGAATCATTGGCCCAGAGATGATAACATTAGTTTTTTAGCTCAGGATTGGGTTTCATTTATCAGGGAAGGTTTGGTCTCTTGATGGTGTGAATCAGCTCACCAGGAGAGCCATTAAAAATGAATACAACCCATTTTTGATTTTGTATAAAAATTTTAAAAGTGACAACACTGCCTCTAGACAAATTGCTTTAGATCTGTTTTTATTTGTGGTCCTGCTTTATTAGAAATTATTATCTTCATTGAACTAGCAAACTCTTCCCTCTAAACTGTGAGGACTGGACAATCCTCCTATGCTGGTTTTAACAACTACAGAGAAATAATCTACTCCCTTTCCCTCCACTGCTCCCAATAATTCAGGAACAAAAAATGAGAGATTGTAAATTGGAATAGCAATTTATTAAAACACCAATAACCACAACAATATTAGTAAAAAGAACATACAAAAGAGATAGTTTTACCCACAAATGGATATTTACCTCCAAGAACAAAGAAAGACGCCTCCTAAAATTAGCGCTGCCCACATGGTCTCCAGATAAAGGCGATATTGAAGGAATTCACTGAAGGTAAGGAAAATGGGGAAGGGACTGGCAGTGGCAGGGAAAAGAGATCCCAAACCCTTTTCTCCAGAGAGGGATAGGCAAGGTGGGGAATTTCCAGTTTCCAACACTAGGCTGTTCCTTCCAAAACCATTCCCCCAGAGATTATGTGGCTGGCATGGAACAGAAAAGTGATACAAACTTGACCCTCTTTTCTCTATAACAAGGACCTACCAGAAAAAGGTTTTCATCATTGTTGCAAAGCTGTTTCAGCCACTGGTCCTAAGTCATGTTCAGACTACAAAAATTTCCCAAGAAAATCCCCTTCACTGCCAGATGTGCAGAGCAAGTTCAGTGCTGAGAACTCTGAGCTAAGCTAGGCATCTCTAATAATATAGAATTTATTCAACAGAGAATTCACTTGGTGTTTTTCTGAAAGCTGGTGTTTTTCTGAAAGCTGCAGGCTCTTCCTTACAAGTTCTCTAAAGATTGGGTAGAAGCAGTTTAGCACTGGGCTTCCCCCAGGCTACTAAGTCCTGCAGAGAGACAGAAAATAATGTCTCAGCCCGAGGACTGCTTGTCTGGGTTTGTTAGCATGCAAAATGCATTCACACCCCTTCCTGTTCTCTTTGCACCATGACCCAGACTCTCAAAATGAGCCCAACTGCTGAATTCTCACTGTTGCTAATGCCAGTGTAATGGAGTTGCTCTTAAGTGCTGGTGTGGTTTCCCCAGGGTAAACAAACACTTAGCCCATAACTACATGGCAAGTCTTTTAAGCCTATTGGCATAAACTACTTTGGAAGGGTGTACAAATAATCTGAAAGAAGCTATGCAAAAAGAAAAGTATGTCTGAAATGGAGGAGCTGTTTTCAGTCTGATCTTACAGCCTGTGGGATGTCCAAAAACCTGCCAAAGGCTGAGAACTAACAAAGACAAAAGCACATTACTGGGATGGCCCCAGTGCTGTTATGAAGTTAAACTGTGGCATAAAGAACCCCCAAAGAAAGTCAGGACTCCAAGTAGACCTTAACAAGGCAAAGGCACAGATTGATGTTGTTTTTCCTTCAAGGGGCTATGCTGAGAAGCCTTGGGCTGTGCTGACTGTCTCCTTGCTAGAAACTTTAGAGGTGACACATGTCCATGGTCTATGTGACTATTATAGCACTCCAGTAAATGGGGAGTAAGAATACTGCTTACTCATCCTGCACGTCACAGTCTGGATTTCAATACTGCCTGTCTCAACAATGTTTGTTATTTAATAGCTGACATCTACTTGCAAGTTTTCCATATACACATTGCATTTACTAGCAGATTTTGCTAAAGTAAAATTCACATTTGTCCATTGTTTTCAGTCCTGTATTTTCTTTCTTTCCTCAGGGCCCCATAGAGTTCCCCATAATGGTGCCCAGGGTTAAATTGCTGTAAATGGTTTTGCATTTCATTTGCACTTACTGCTACATCTGTGTTGTTCCATTTTCTGCAGTGGTCTCCCATGTAGCTTGATTTTCCTTAATCCCTTTGTATGACCACTCTTTGCTTTAAGGAAAGGAAACCTTGAAGACAAAACCAAAATGAAACCTTGAAGACAACACCAACACATCTAAGGCAGTATTACTCTAGAAAAGTTTCATCAAATATGCTGCTAACTGGTGCAGTTAGAAGTACAAATTGAGGGTTGCACTGAATTATTTAGATTTTTATTACATAAAATTAAACAAATTATACAGAATTCTCTACTTCAATTAATGATGGTATTTTATTTTGATCTCTATCATTGAGATTGCATCCTCATTCTCAAGAAGCGTTCCAAGGATCCTCTAATTAGGTAGGGAAGCTGATTAAACTTTTTAAATGAAGAAATTGCAGGCGTATTCTCTTGCCTTTGACTATGCCTGCATGAGTACATATTGTCAACAGCATTTTACTGTATGTCAAAGCAGGTTTCAGTTATAGTTTTTCTAGATCTAAGAAGTAGGCAGGCTGTTTGATTTCTTGCATCTTCTCCAGCATTTTCTTTTCTCTTACTTTCAGTTATTTATTGCTTTTCATTACTAACCACTAAGTGCCTCCAGAATTATTGTCATGCTTATGTCTTCTGATAGTAATTTCTTATCAAATCTTCAGCCTCATAATTCTATAAAATGCCTTCTTTTTCATAACAATATGCTAATTCATGTTCAAAGTATTGTACCCTGCAATCTGTTTCATAGTTTCCCATAAACGGTTTCTTTTGATTCAGTCAATTTATTTTTCATCACCTAGCAACCTCCAAATTCAGAAAACAGAAATGAATCTGCAACAGATATTTTATTAATTTTCAGCTCATTTTCAGAGGCATTTTATACTGTCCTGAGATGAAATTAGAAAGTTAGAGTTTGACTTTGAATAATATATTTATCAGGGAAGCTTTTATTCCACTGGGGTTATGGTTCATCAAATGAATTTGTTTGCAGTTCAGCAGTCACCTGAGATATTCATTGAAAGTTCAGAACATCTGTGTTTCTCATCAGATATCAGTTTGGCTGGTAGCACATTTGGATTCATTCATAACAACCTAAAGAAAAGAATAATATATTTATTCTTAATCTGCCTACATATTTAAAGGGAGCTTGAATTAAGAATTTATATAATATAAGAAAAAGAGAAAGATGGTCTTGAAAAACAGGAAAAAAAGTTATTACTTAGCACCAGTCTTATGTTGGGTCATTTATGGAATTATATTCCAAGTTTAAAGGCAGTAAGGAATATTTGTAAGGTAGAAGCAGAAGGTTATGAAGCTGGTTGCAGAATTATGATCTTTATATGGAATTTTAAAATTCATAGTAAAATTTTATGTGAGAAAAGAACTCTTTAATCAAGACCATGATTCCATTTTCATTTTAAAATACTAAGTTTTGTAGATTTTGCACACTTTTTTACTCACGCAGTTGTCAGATAATTTCTGTAGGGGCTGTTTTAACACAGCTATATGGACCTTCTGCAGCAGAATTCCAAAGATGACAGCATACAATTCCCTGTACATGCATACATGCTGTAAGATCAGACAATTGTGAATTGTGGTCATGAGATGGATACACCAGAAACAAGGATTTCTCCAACATGCTGTAAGACACAGATCTGGAATTCTACCTCTGGTAGACAAGTCTGACTGTGCATTAGACTTGAGTTGGCAGATTGCAACAGCTGTGGTTGCACAGGTGACCCTGTGGATTTGGTTGCCTTTCTCAATTTTCTCTTGAAATACATACAAGTGCATTTTTAGAGCTTTGTCAAAGGAAAGGCAACCCCAGTTTTATATCCTTATTAGCCTTAAGTAGTATGCATCTCCTGTCTTTGCCCAGTCCTAGGTTTGATGAGTTACACTGCAAGGGAAATTTCTTTTATCCGCTTTTTAAGAATGTGCAGCTGAGATACAAAAATGCTTTTAACTGGTTCTCCATCTCAGGAAGGGTGAAGGGTTTTTTTTACTTTTCTGCCCTTGAACCTAAAAAACAAACAAACAAACAAACAAACAACAC